>JAVJIF010001468.1:0-79813 GCA_038442645.1 Agave tequilana
ACGCTCCACCTCTCGAGCTATGGTGAGAACTTCAAATAAGTCTTCATCTGCTAGGGCATCAAGAAGACTTGAATATCCATCTGCAAGCCCTGCTGAAATCTGCTAGCCCGCTTCTCCTCATCAGTTACCATGTACGGAGCAAAGCGGCTAAGCCTGAGAAATTCCGCGGCATACTCATCCACGGACCTATTCCCTTGCTGAAGTCTGATGAACTGCTCTTCCATGTCCTTCTGAGCAGTGGCGGGAAAGAATCTGCTATAAAAGCTCTTGGAGAATGTGTCCCAGGTGACAGGCTTCTCCAATCTGGCCTCCTCAGCAAGCCACCAAGTTCTGGCTATATCCTTCAGTTGAATCTTAGCAACCTCCACTTGATTCTCCTGTGGAACTCGAGCTGCATTCAGTAAGTCTGAGGTGTCTGTCAGCCATTGCTCAGCATCCAAGGGCTTCTCTTCACCCGTGAATATGGCTGGTTGCAGCCGCCTGAAGTCTGAAACATTTCCCGGCTCTGCTCTTTTGGAGCTGCCAATTCTTGCCGGAGGAGTTCCGTCTGTTGCTGCTGGTTCTCCATCATCGTCTGAATGACTCTCAGAATGTCCACATTCTCTCCCGTGGGTCCATTTGATGTTTGCCCAGAGTTTTTCTACCCGTCCTTCTCTCCATACCAAATTTGGGAAAGGATAACTGGAATTGGAAAAAATGGAAGGAGTTTAGGACACAAGGGAAGGAATCAAGAAGGGATCAAGAAGGACTAGATAACTTTGTACATTGTAGTTGGCAATAGCAAATTACAGTAATTTGCTGCTTAATTGTACTATAGGTGTGAGAGCCTAGGCTCTGATACCAACCTGTAATGCCCCGATTCCACAGATACGGGGACGTCACTGCGACGTATATACGCAGGTCAAAAGGTGCCCCCCGTATACACGCTAAGCATAAAAGTACAACAAGGATCAGAGTGCACGACAAAGCGTGATTTCCATACATATGCCAACATAAAAGTACAAGTACAAGTCATCACAAGATATGATAAAATATTACACATTACATGTATCTTTTATCACAACTAAGTCCAAAAGCAAAAGATACAACATAAACACGAAATGCTCACGAGTAGGATGAAGATCCCGTGAGTCAAAAAGAAAGATCTGGCGCAAGGACTGGAGCTAATCAGCCTGCTCGCTAAAGAAAGCTCGATCTTCTGTGGATGGCTCCACTTCGATCCAAGCTTCGGAACCTGAAATACAAATCCAAGGGAGTCAGGACCCCCGAGAATGAACAGGTTATAGCCAAGTGGCTAAGAGATATGAATAATAAGGACGGAACAGCATAATGAATATAAACCAACAAGTAATGAAAGCATAAAGAACTATAATCAGGATGAAATGGATACATAGTTAAAGTCTATTATTATTATTACTTGTCTTACTGTGATATCTAGCTATGTGACCCAGCGTCCCAGCGCACATAGATCCATATCCTAGTAATACAAGGTTGTTATTGGAAACAGCGGGGGTATCGACGAACTATGTTTACAGTGGACCCCGTACATGCCCGGGATAACGGTCCAGGATTGTTCCGTTGCTTGGTGACGGAAGCCAGCCGCTAGGCTATTCAGGAGGGACTTATGTATGCCCTTATCATGATAGTACTCAGGAAGAGGGAGCAAGCACTCCCCTCGGTCTCCTGGAGGCCCTCAGGTCAGACCGGAATATAATTGTACAATATACCTAATGCCACTGTAAACACGAACACATATCGATATCCGCATGTTTCCCCCTGACCCAATGTAAGTTGGTCCATTTTATACAAAAGTTGAATGCATCATGCTTGGTTCAAGAGATGGCACGATAAGTGGTGATATTCACTATTTAACATTCATGAAACGAGAATATGTAATAACAAGCCATGAAGTTACAAGAGATAACATCCATCCAGTAATAGGTCAAGTAGTATCAGTTATGAAGCATGAACAAGCATAATATAATACACATGTATCAGGGTAAGATCCAAATTTAGAAAAGAAATCAACTATAATAAACAGCTTAATTAGTCGACTAGGTGGAAGGTGTAGTCGACTGGTAGGGGTCTTAAGTCGACTAACAGTCTGGATTAGTCGACTAAAACTGGGTTCCAGAGAGTTGATATTCTGTTTCAGGGAAGTTAGTCGACTAGGTAAAAAGGGTAGTCGACTAACAGACACGCAAGTCGACTAACAGTCAGCTAAGTCGACTAGAACTGGGATACAGAGAGTTAAGTTTGTTTCAGGAGTCGACTAAGGTGAGAAGGGTTTCGACTAGTAGTCTATAGTCGACTAATAAATAGGATAAGTCGACTAGGGCCGAGAGTTGGGTTTCTGGTTCAAGTAAGGTTAGTCGACTAGGGAGGAATGTGTAGTCGACTAACAGTGAGTGATTCCAGAGAGTTGAGGTTTATTTCCAGAAAGGGTTAGTCGACTAATGATCAGGGTAAGTCGACTAAAACTGTGTTTCAGAAACAGGTTAAGGTTCAACTAGAAGGGTTAGTCGACTAATACCTAGGTCAAGTCGACTAATCCGGGCCTGTAAGTAGCGTACAGAACAGAATTTGCTGGTCGAATTTGAAGGTCAAAAACCTGATTTTGGAGGCACAAGTGTACAAGAGTGGGGATACAAGTATACTAGGAAATTCACATGTCTTGGTGAGTAAAAATACTCACTAGGAGTGATCAATCGGCGTTTTATGCGGTCGAAAGAGTCGTTGACGACGAATGGCGCCAAGGTGATCTTCGGTGGCGAAGAAGGCTATGATCCAAGGTCCAAGTGGTTGCTTGAGGTGGAGATGAAGTCCTTGAGGTGGTTCTTGGAGCTAGGGTTGAGGTTGAGAAGGAGGAGAGATCTCTTGGTGAGGGCTAACACTTAGGTGAAATGAAGAAAAAGGAAAAGAAATGTAAAGAGATTGTTTATATAGGTGTTAGATTTTGTAAAGGAGTTGCAAATAGTGTAATTGAGAGGGGTTTTGTGCAAATATGGGGAGGGTGAGGTGTCCCTCACTTGGCCACTTGGCCGGCCATGGGGGAGAGAGAAAATGAGTGGGATTTAAAAAGGATTAGGTGAAAGTGAGTGGGATTATGTGGAAAATTAGAATTATTGGAAAATTGGAAAATGGAATTTTGGAAAATACCGGAATCGTCCGAAATTCAAGTATCTCGGAACGACCCGAAAATTTTACTAAAAATCAAGAATAACATTTTAAGACTCATGGTGAAATTCGTTTGAAGAAATAATTTATAGTTTTAAAACTAAAAATCCCGGAATCAGTTATCTACCGACTCCGTTGGAACTTTCATAAATTCATAAAATTCCCAGAAAAAGTATTTAGATAGAAAATATGATTCTAAGAAATAAAGTCTAAAGGACCTTCTAGAAATTCCTAACTGTTTGTGAATTAAAAATCTGAGAATCGATCAGCGGTACTGGTCGACACTGGTTTTGAAAATATTTAATTAAATTCAAGAAAATTCCAGAAAATCATAGAAAATATATAATATTGGAAAATGACTTTTAAACTGAAATCGGTCAAATACAGGAAGTAAACCGAAAAATACGATCGAAAAACTGAACACGCAACTAAGTACGTATTCCGGGAACGGGGTATTACATTTTCAGCTTGAAGTAAGAATCCAACGATGTACTTACAGACTTCGTACCACCATTGGTATTGAACTTCTGAAGTACCTTTTGTAAATACCCTTTCTGGGCCAAACGAACCTTGCCACTATCCATGTCTCGCTCAATTTCCATGCTAAGTACATTCTTTGTTTCGCCTAGATCTTTCATTTCGAACTTAGAAGACAATTGTTTCTTTAATCTTTCGATCGATGATCTACTCATGGAAGCAATGAGTATAACATCAACATATAACAATAAATAGATAACTCTCCACCTGGTAACTTGTTGTAACATATGTGTCATATTTACTCTTATGTACTTCTTGCCACGCATAAAGCTGTCGAATCGCATGTACCATTGCCTCGGTGATTGCTTCAGCCTATATATCGACTTCTTCAGCTTGCAAACTAGATTTTCTTTTACTACAGTTTTAAATCCCATCGAATGACTCATAAAGACTCCTCATCTAGATCATCATGGATCCAGCTCCAAGTCATATTGTGTCACCAATGCCAACTTGAAAACACCTAGAGGGGGGTTGAATAGGTGTAAGTGCTAATCTAATAAACTAAATGCAAACTAAGTGCGCTAAATGCGGAAGCTAATGCAAATTATGCACAAACTAATACAATACAACAAGTGTAGCCGAATTCCCCTTGCGAGGCTCTGGACTAACTCCCCTTGATTCCCCTTGAAATGGGTTGAGGTGCTATGTGAAGCTCTTGTTGGATGAGTATAAGTTAGGCACACACACAAGCAATCCAAGCAATATGAAATACACACAATCAAGCCAAGCATATAATAGATATGACAATAAGAAATGCAAGGCACAACACAAGCAATATATGATGTGAATGAATCAATGCTCAACACAAGCAAGTATGATATGATGATGAGTATGATGCTTTGCACAATTATATAAGAGAGAGTTAGAGAGACAATGGATCAAAACGCAAACACCAAGATTTGTTTCGAGGTTCGAGCACCTTGCTCTACATCCCCGCCTACACCACCGTGTAGGATTTCCACTATCTCAACTCCCACCGAGGGAACCTCTACCGAAGAGGATTTCTTACAACTCTAGGAGTACCAAACTCCTCTCTCAACAACAACCTCCTCACAACCGAGGGGTTAGGCCCGTAGCCAATACAACAACCAATCCACACACCTCTACCGAAGAGGCTCACAACCAAACTCCACCTCTACCGAAGAGGGAGCAACCAATACCACTCCGATCACCTCTACCGAAGAGGGATACAACAAATAAAGGAGGGTTTACAACAAGTGGTTCAAAAACCACAAACTCTCTTTTTCTTTCTTTTTCCACAAAACAAAGATCCTAATAGTTTAGGATAGAAGATAGCTCAAGTGTGGAATCAAAGTGTTTTTGGAAACAAGCAACAAAGAAAAACTACTTGGGAAATCTCTTGTATATGATAGAAAATGAAATACCAAATCAAAATCCCAAAACCTAGTTTTCTTTGATTTTCCAAAACCCAAAACAATAAAGATGAGAAGTTTTAAAGCCCAAAAACTCTTTTTAAAACTCTTTTAAAACACTTCAGAAAACTGGAAATTTTTCTCTTAGAAAACTTGGCCAAAATCCCCAAAGAGATGGGGTTTATATAGCCCCTATACAAAACTAGCCGTTAGGCTGAGCTGGCAGTCTGACAGACTGCCGTCGACCGGTCCGGTCGACCGCCAACGGTCAAAAATGTGACCGTTGGGCAATAGCGGTCGACCGGCCCGGTCGACCGAAACATCCTGAGAGCAGAACTCTTATCTCGGTCGACCGGCCCGGTCGACCGTCCCAGAGACTCCAAAACGTGCACAGACTTGTGCACGTCGGTCGACCGTCCCGGTCGACCGGCCTATGGTGCGGTCGACCGGTCCGGTCGACCGACTTGGCCTGTCAGCCAGTCCTCAGTTCTGCACAGATACGGGATTTGAAAATAGGTCTTTTCACTCAATAAAAATCTCATAAATTCACAGTAAATCAAAAAAATAGTTTTAATCACAATAAAAACTGTTTTTCTAAAAAATATATTTTTCTAAAACTTGTTTTATCATTTTACTTTGATAACCAAACTTGTGATAAAAATTTCAAGACATATATCAATCATATCAATTCATTTTTGTGTCTTGCTAATTTTATCAAAAAAAACTTGTATTTTATCAAACTAGAATTTTTCAAAACATGAATAGGATAGTCAAAATAAGTTTGTTTAAAAAATTAAGCATGCATGTATAGAATGAAGCAACTATACATATATCAATTTAAACTTATTTTGATAAACTATTCATGAAAACCAAAACTCAATCATAAAACGTGTGTGATTTGTGCACTTGAGCATATCAACTAAACTAAGCTTTACAATATGGATCTAAAACACAAACTCTAAACTAGATACCTAAGTCTTCTTGACGATCTTCATCTTCAAGTAGACTCGGTCCAAACTCCGTGATTCTCCAAGTGCAAAGGTATGATCTTTAAGCTTTGGCACCGGAATCATCATGAATAGCTTCTAATCATCTTGTTGAAGCTAATCACCAACTAATATCCTGTTAATGATCTGAAACTTAGAAACACAAGAATATTAGTGAACATAACTACATGAGTGTTGATCATCATCAAAACTAGAGTGGAAGGCCATTGGGCCAACAATCTCCCCCTTTTTGTTGATGACAAAACTCATGGAGTTATATATGCATGGATTAAAGATAAGCTTCAAGGAAGCTCCCCCTTAACTCATGCATAGGGATAAACAATAAATATATGCAATGAATATTAAACATGAAACATGCATATGCATAAACAATAAATAGTTCTAGATATCAAATGGAATATTCAAAACAAAATAAGCTCTAGATACCAATTACAAAGCAAACTCTATATATCAATTAAACTTAATATTCTTGAGATTAAAACATAATATATGCATATAAAACATAAGCATGCATATAAAACATGTACCAATCATGCATAGAAGTAATTTGAGTTTTATATATGCATGTTAAACTCTCAAATAATTCTCCCCCTTTTTGTCAATCATCAACAAAGGGGTAAACAATCAAAACCATAGATAAAATGAGGGGTAAAAATCTTTCTCCCCCTTTTAAGTCAATCAAAATAATAAGACAATGTTCTCCCCCTTTTTGTCTAAAACAAAAAAAAAAAACAAAGTCATAAGGGGTGACTACAAACATGATATCAATTAAAAATATGTCAATGAAGCATCTTGATACCAATAAACAAGAATCAATATATGTTATATGCTATATACATTCATGAAGAGGAAGACGCTAAGTTAGCTTCCCTACACATATGCATTACATGAAGAAAGGATGACAAGCCCCAATTCACATACACATATTATGTAATGCATAAGAGGAGATGTGAAGCTCCCCCTACACACGTATATCATATAAAGAAGAGTTGTCAAGCTCCTCAATTTATGATATACTCAACATGAATCTATATGTAAGAGAGATGTTAAGCTCTCCTTGCATATAGGAAATACAAATCAAAACTTTGAATATTTTCTTTAAACAACATTTTGAGATACCAATTGTAATTAAACATAACAAATTACCAATTGTAAAACAACATAACAAATTTTGAATGTCTAAACACAATTTTGATACCAATTGTAAGAATATATTTCATTTTTGAAAATATATAAACAAATTTGATGTTGATATCATATGTTCAAAATAACAACTTTTAATCATAAAGAGTGGGAGTACAAATACTAATTGAAGTACAAAATCAAATTTTCTCCCCCTTTATGAAAATCAAACTAAAGACATGCATAGTCTTGATAACAATTTAAAAGTAATCAATTTAAACAAATTGAAACTCAAGCACTAGCATAAACACAAACATATATATGTATGAAAAATAGATACCAATAGAAATTGATATACTTGGAATTTAAAGCATACATACATACAAACATATATGAGTATACAAGAAGATCAAAATGTTACCAATTGAAAGAGTTCAATGATACCAATTGACATAACAATAAGTTCAAGTGTATACATCATATTATCTACCACCCAATCATAATTCAAGTTTTAAAGATTTTCAATTTAGGGCATACATGAACAAGATCTCCCATCCTACCGCCCTTTGGAAGGTAGGGGTTTTCAAAGATAGATTTGAAAATGTAGTTTTGTTTGAAAATCACTACCAAAATGAAAAACACCGCAACTAGTTAAATGGAAAACTTGTTAACTAGCACGAAATCCTTCAAGCAAGGAATAAAACAAAATTGAAATTCACATGATAATCATCACTCTAACCAATAAAGCATAACTCATGAGAAACAAAACCTGAGCAATAGATATGAGTGTACAAATAATATGTGAAGATCATAATCATGAAAATATTTCATTGAGCTCAATTATTCCTTAAAACATAATTCTATCAAAAACATGAAAAATCATATAAAAATCCTTATTTAATCTTCAAGGCATATGTATGTCTAATACAAGCTAAAATATACATACATATCCAAAACTCAACTAGTCCACTAAATGTATATTCATGAAGGCACGTGGCTCAAAAAGATGTATATGTATAAGATTAGTTTGAACTAGATGGACATATACATGAAGTTAAACATAAATACATGAAACATGAAAAACTAAATTTTCATCACAACAAATTTCATTTCAAGGTATATGTATGAATTGTCAAACATGAAGTATACATACATATCCCTAAACACAATTGAGTCCAAATATAGATTTGCATGAAAGGCAAATGACTCAAGGGTATACATGTATATCTTAAAGTTTGGCAATACAAACATATACATGAAGTGAAACACCAGTCATAAAATAAATCCAAAAATGGAATACAAGTTTGAAATGTATGAATCATCAAAACTAGACTATAGTAGCACATCTAATGGGTTCAAATAAGCAATCAAGCTCAACATATATAGATTTATTTGTAGCCCACTCTATGTACAAGTATATAACTAGTCTTAATGAAAACAAACATCTAAACATATATTCAAAACATGAAGCATCAAAACAAATATAAAAGTCATCATGATAAAACTAAAACATGATTACTATGTAAATTCACATGTATTAAATTCATGATGTACATTATAGCTTAAACAAAAGTGAGAACACTAAATATGGGTTCATATAAGCATATGTGTCTCAAATACTATACATGTATGTCAAGGATCTAATAAACATGGAATGAACATACTAATCCATAGACATCAAAAAAATATGCTATAAACTATCAAAACATGCTATAAACAATGAAGTGGAAAGCATGTAAACATAATAAATGGGAGTAAAGGATTGTTACCAAAACCGAAAAAGCAACTCTCCTTGTCTCCAAAACATGGTGGTTATCTCCACCAAATCTTCCCTTGAAAGTGATGCATCCAATTTGATTTCCATGAAGTACGGAACGCATCCACTCCAAGGTGCTATCACTCTCACGTCATGTGAGAGCCCACACCTACATCAAAAATAATAGGAGGGTGGTCTTTGGTACCCATACTCTTTTGGGTCCATGGGGGTTAGTCCCTTCTCTAACCCAAACAAACTTCTTGGCTAAATTTTCAACATGTAAACGATCATAGCAAAATTTAGCAAGATGGCCTTTTCGGCTACAATGTGTACATGTGTACACATGAGCATACTTGTGTTGATGGTGTCCGTGTGAAGCATGTGTATGCCGTGATGGGTGTGCATGCATAAAGGATGGAACTTGTTTCTTTCGAACCAAGGTTTCCAACCGTGAGTGGTTCATGGCACATTGGCTCATAGTGGAGCCCAAACAATCTACTCTCTTCTTTAACATACAAATATCATCAATAATTTTAGAAGAAGTGTGGCATGCAATAGGTGAAGTGTGTGATACTACCCTAGCATGGCAAACATGTGCATCAATCTTATTTTGCAAAATAATGTTTTTCTTTAAACAAACATCTAGATCATTTGAAATAGAAATAATTTTATTTTTCAAATCAACATTCTCTTTTAAAACAAAATCAATTTTTGAAGATAAGTTTTCATTTTTCTTCAAAATTGTTTCACAATTATTTTTAGACTTTAAAAATTCATTTTCTTTAAGTGCAAGATCTAATTGAGATCTCAATGCATCCCTTTCATTATAGACCTCAACCTTCTCTTGCAAAACACAATCAAGTCTAGAATGCAAACTTTTATTTTCTTTTTCAATTTCTAGACTTTTCTTTTTCAAAATCTTATATTTTTCTATTAACTTTTCACATACAATGGATAGTTTCTTCATTCAAAGCATGGGGATCAACAAAATCATTTGAAGAACTAGCACAATCATCATTATCTAAGTGGGGTTCCGAATGTACCTCAAGGGAGTCATTCCCTTGGACCATGAAGCATTGTGAATCGATTCTCCACTAGATTCCTCCGGTTGATTTGACAATAGAAGCTCGGAGGTGGTGGTGGTTGTCAATTTGTTCCACACTACAAAAGCGGAATCAAAGTTAGAAACACATAAAAGATAATCTTTAGTTAAGTGCTTCTAATGGCCTCTAGGGCTTGTGCATTGGCCCCTATATGATTGCAATCACCAAGATAACATCTCTTGGTGGCGGCAAGGAAAACATGCAAACCTAGGGTCTTTAGGTACATGGACATCCTATACTTCCAAACATCAATGTTGGAAGGGTCAAAGCTAGGAGGGGTCATGAAGTCCATGGTAAACTATATATGAATGTGTAAACAAACAAATGCAAATGAGATTAGCAAGCTAATGGATCACTCCTAGGATGTTAAGCCTAAGTATCAGGAGCACTAGCTCTGATACCAATTGAAAAACACCTAGAGGGGGGGGGTGAATAGGTGTAAGTGCTAATCTAATAAACTAAATGCAAACTAAGTGCGCTAAATGCGGAAGCTAATGCAAATTATGCACAAACTAATACAATACAACAAGTGTAGCCGAATTTCCCTTGCGAGGCTCTGGACTAACTCCCCTTGATTCCCCTTGAAATGGGTTGAGGTGCTATGTGAAGCTCTTGTTGGATGAGTATAAGTTAGGCACACACACAAGCAATCCAAGCAATATGAAATACACACAATCAAGCCAAACATATAATAGATATGACAATAAGAAATGCAAGGCACAACACAAGCAATATATGATGTGAATGAATCAATGCTCAACACAAGCAAGTATGATATGATGATGAGTATGATGCTTTGCACAATTATAAGAGAGAGAGTTAGAGAGACAATGGATCAAAACGCAAACACCAAGATTTGTTTCGAGGTTCGAGCACCTTGCTCTACATCCCCGCCTACACCACCGTGTAGGATTTCCACTATCTCAACTCCCACCGAGGGAACCTCTACCGAAGAGGATTTCTTACAACTCTAGGAGTACCAAACTCCTCTCTCAACAACAACCTCCGCACAAACGAGGGTTAGGCCCGTAGCCAATACAACAACCAATCCACACACCTCTACCGAAGAGGCTCACAACCAAACTCCACCTCTACCGAAGAGGGAGCAAACCAATACCACTCCGATCACCTCTATCGAAGAGGGATACAACAAATAAAGGGGTTTACAACAAGTGGTTCAAAAACCACAAACTCTCTTTTCTTTCTTTTTCCACAAAAACAAAGATCCTAATAGTTTAGGATAGAAGATAGCTCAGTGTGGAATCAAAGTGTTTTTGGAAACAAGCAACAAAGAAAAACTACTTGGGAAATCTCTTGTATATGATAGAAATGAAATACCAAATCAAAATCCCAAAACTAGTTTTCTTTGATTTTCCAAAAACCCAAAACAAATAAAGATGAGAAGTTTTAAAGCCCAAAAACTCTTTTTAAAACTCTTTTAAACACTTCAGAAAACTGGAAATTTTTCTCTTAGAAAACTTGGCCAAAATCCCCAAAGATGGGGTTTATATAGCCCCTATACAAAACTAGCCGTTAGGCTGAGCTGGCAGTCTGACAGACTGCCGGTCGACCGGTCCGGTCGACCGCCAACGGTCAAAAATGTGACCGTTGGGCAATAGCGGTCGACCGGCCCGGTCGACCGAAACATCCTGAGAGCAGAACTCTTATCTCGGTCGACCGGCCCGGTCGACCGTCCCAGAGACTCCAAAACGTGCACAGACTTGTGCACGTCGGTCGACCGTCCCGGTCGACCGGCCTATGGTGCGGTCGACCGGTCCGGTCGACCGACTTGGCCTGTCAGCCAGTCCTCAGTTCTGCACAGATACGGGATTTGAAAATAGGTCTTTTCACTCAATAAAAATCTCATAAATTCACAGTAAATCAAAAAATAGTTTTAATCACAATAAAAACTGTTTTTCTAAAAAATATATTTTTCTAAAACTTGTTTTATCATTTTACTTTGATAACCAAACTTGTGATAAAAATTTCAAGACATATATCAATCATATCAATTCATTTTTGTGTCTTGCTAATTTTATCAAAAACAAAACTTGTATTTTATCAAACTAGAATTTTTCAAAACATGAATAGGATAGTCAAAATAAGTTTGTTTAAAAAATTAAGCATGCATGTATAGAATGAAGCAACTATACATATATCAATTTAAACTTGTTTTGATAAACTATTCATGAAAACCAAAACTCAATCATAAACGTGTGTGATTTGTGCACTTGAGCATATCAACTAAACTAAGCTTTACAATATGGATCTAAAACACAAACTCTAAACTAGATACCTAAGTCTTCTTGACGATCTTCATCTTCAAGTAGACTCGGTCCAAACTCCGTGATTCTCCAAGTGCAAAGGTATGATCTTTAAGCTTTGGCACCGGAATCATCATGAATAGCTTCTAATCATCTTGTTGAAGCTAATCACCAACTAATATCCTGTTAATGATCTGAAACTTAGAAACACAAGAATATTAGTGAACATAACTACATGAGTGTTGATCATCATCAAAACTAGAGTGGAAGGCCATTGGGCCAACACAACTATATCTGAATGGAGGAATATTTTACAACGGGTGAGAAGATCTTATTGTGGTCAAACCTTCTCTCTGTACGTAGCCTTTTGTTACCAATCTAGATTTGTGCTGAATAATAGCTCTATCTTGAAATCCTTATTTCTTAGCATACACCCACTTGTAACCAATAATCTTCTCCCCTTAGGTAATTCTGCCAATTTTTATAGGCTATTCTTATGAAGATCTCTTCCAACATAGCTTCCTTCCACATCTCAGACTTAGAACTGATTTTTGCTTCTCTATATGTAGATGGAAAAGCATCTTCAATGACTAGGAGTGCATAAGACACAATCATAATTATAGTGAGTCATGCGGTCTTCTATGGATTTTTTTTCTAACTCGTCCATGTTGTGACGAAATTGATATTCTACAATATCAATTGTTACTCCCAAGATCGACGTTTGCGAAACTTGACAATATGATCAATACTTGCAAAAGAAAACTATTGTAAAGCAACTAGCAATACCTAGATAAAAGAGTAAAAAGAAAGCACGCGAGGATTTAATGTGGTTCGGCCCATACTTGGCCTACGTCTATGGAGAGAGAATTTGAGAGAGCTTTATTAATAACTTATTACCAAGAGATCTAACCTTCCTCTTGATGCAACAAGACTTTTCACCTTTCTTCTTAATCTAAACTTAGATTACAAGAGTATTACCTTATCTCTATGCACCTTCACGTTGCTCCTCTTTTTACTTATCTTCCTTCTGATCTCCTTGGTGTTACTTCACCTTTTTTCTACTTGAGATCAGCTTGGTTGAAGCAATTACAATGCTTGGTTACAACTTTTATTTATAGAATTTTACAATACAACTTCTATTTGGCTATGAGATGATCTTGGCTTTTGGATGGTTGAAGAATCTTGATTAACTTTTTAGGAATTGATCTCCTTGATTTAGAAGGATTCTAACCCTTTAATCTTAGAAACAATTGAATAGAAATTTAATCTAATTCATATTTAATCTTGATTTGATTCTTCTGCTTCAAGCCATCATCTTCTCCAACCCAATTGAATCTTCTTGGACCATCATCTCCTCCTGAAATAAGACAAAATTCTAATAATCTCCACCTTGACTTGCTTTTCAAGCCTTTAGTAAAACAACTTGAGATTTCAGATTAATACCTTGATTCTTTCCTTAGTTGTAACCATGTCGTGAAGCCTTTAATTCTTACCCCCTCTCCCCAGGGCCTTTGGCTGATTTACCGCCATGGCTTAGGCCATCTCGAGCTTTTCCCAAATGCAACCTTCCTCCTTCCCGCAACACTTTGACCCGATTCACGTCCTGTTGCAGTCTTCCTTGAAGCTCCACCTCGCGATGAACTCCCTTCCAAGTTTATCCTTGAAACTCTACTTCGAACTGAGTTTCCTTCCTTCAGCTTGTATAACCCTCCACACTTCTCTCCTTTTAGGATTCCCTATCTTCTTGGCAACTGTGACGACGCCTTGTTGCACTTGATCCGGCATCCTTCTTCGTCGAGCACCCTTATGGATATTAGATTGTAGCGTGCCTTTGGGGCATATCGAACCGCCTCTAAAGCACACACCGTTCCATCTTTTCTGTAACATTGACTGTCCCAGTGCCAATGATCTCGCAAGACGAGCCATCCACCATCTTGACCATCCCTTCCTCCTTTGCAACTAAGGAGTTGAACAGCTCCTTTTAAAAACATACATGAACTATACTACCTGAATCAAATATCCAGCCTTTACCTTGAGAAGTGTTATCTTCGTTGGAAGCCATTAATACTTGGGTTTCCTTTAAAATGCTCAATGCTACGCCTGCCTCCTCGGCTTGCCCCTTCTTCTTCAACTACTCTTGACGATGTTTGCAGTCATTCTTCTAATAAACTTCCCTGTGACAAAAGTGACATGCCTTTGATGAGCCCGTACCTTTCTTTCCTTCTCCTCTTTCTTTCCTTCCCGTAACCACCAAACTCGATCCTGTCGCTCCTCTTGATTTGGCCATTTCATAGTCTCATTAGATAAGAGAGTTGACGTGACCTCCTCCAAGATAAAAGTTTCTTTATCGTAGAGCACGATGAAGACGATGTGATTATATGACTCTGAAAGTGAAGTAAGAAGTATCAATGCCTTATCCTCCTCGTCGATCTTGACGTCAACAACTAGAAGCTCGCTGATGACCTTGTTGAAGAAGTTTAGATGCTCCAACACCATTGTCCCTTCGTTCATGCATAGCCCATATAGTTATTTCTTTAGATACAGCTTATTGGAGAGGCTTTTCGTCATATACAATGTCTCTAACCTTTGAAATACACCTAGAAAGGGGTGAATAGGTGTTCTGCTAATTAAATGCAAGTTAAAAACTATTTATGATGAATGATGCAAACCGGTCACTCAAAATAAGGATTGAAGCTGAATTTCCTGTAAAGGGCTCTTGAACTTCTCCTCTTAATTACTCTAGAATATGAGTTGAGATGCTCAATTGCCTCCTTGTTGAGATAAGTATAGACCGATAATGAAAGTGATGAAATGAAAGCAATAATAGAATGCAAGATGAATAACCACACAAGTATGAATAATGAAAAGCAATAGAGAGCAAGATACAAGCAATCGCAAACACAAATAATTTGTTCCGAAGTTCGAGCCACTGCTCCACGTCCTCGCCTTCACCACTATGAAGGATTTCACTATCCTCTAAGAGCTCTTCCATAGGGGACCTTACAATAAGGAATTACAATTTGGTATACACAAGACCGGAGTACACAACTCCACCACTCAACCCTCTACACAAGAGGTAGCACAAAGCCAATTGAAATTACAAAGCTCTTGTTGATCCAACAAGATCACAAACACTCTCTCTTACAATTTTTTATAAAGTAGAATATGAAGTGAAGCTCAAGAAGTTAAGTGAGATAAGAAATTCAGTTAGAAAGAATTGAAGAGCTTTAAAGCCAACTGAAAAAAGCTTTGAAAATATTGAACTTGAAAATTTGAAGCTAGAAATACTATTCTCTTTTGAAAGAAACTTGAGTTAATATGAAACTTGTAAATTTGTGTTGTGAAAATCAAAACCAATGACCCATATATATATGCAATAGATAAATATTGATAGTTAAGCATACCAGGTCATTTAGGGTGAGTTTTGACCCATAAAAATAAAAAATGCCCGTTGGAATTCACTAAAAACAAAACAGATTCAAAAACTAGCCGTTAGCAAACTTGCCAGTTTGTCGGTCGACCGGTCGGTCGATCAACAGCTCAACTCAGAAAAGAGTCGTTGGCTCCAGTCGACTGGGTGGTCGATCGTTCTATAGTTCAAAAGAGAAAAACAAAGGGTCAGTCGACCAACCGGTCGACCGGCCCAAACAGAGAGTTAAACTCTGTCAGTCGGTCGACTCCCGGTCAACCGCAAGGTTAGCGGTCGACCGGTCGGTCGACCGATAACGTGCACGCCCCTTGGCCAAAAGCCCGGCCAATCGAGCGGTTGACCGTTTTTGCCTGACAAAGGCACCGGTCGACCGTACGGTCAACCGACTTGGCCTAATATGATTTTTCTGAATAATTTTGAGTTTCAAATAATTTTTACAATATTTTGTATTAGTTTATAAGTAATATAGCAATGTATAGGTAATGAAATATATGTTCTAAACTTGATATAAAATTTTGAAAAAAAAAATATGAGACATGTATCAAAACCAAACATGCAAAATACCAATACTATCAAAACTTATATTTTCGAAATTGTGTATTTTTGTGTGCGTAACTTCTTGAGCATCAAAACTATATCTACTTAACAGACTATTTTCTCACTAGGCTCTAGGTGACTGCAAGTATCTTCAAGCGGGCTTCTTCATTAGCGACGTTGAATGCATTGAGCTTTGATCCCATATTTGAATACCCTTGAGTTTTCAATCCCTTCTTTTAGAGGAAGAAAACTCCGTGAATTCTTTAAAAACCTACAACATACTTAAACATTAAAACTTGATTCTAAATAACCACATATGTTTTGTTATCATCAAAATCATAAACCGGTGATTGTAACTTTGGGCCAACAATCTCCCCCTTTTGATGATGACAAAATATATGAGTTATTTAAAATAAAAAATAGGAAAGAGCTTGAAAAATCTTCCCCCAAGTTATACTATCTATCAAGTACAAAAAAATATTATGACCTTAAATGGATTTGACAGTATAAGCAAATCACACATATATGCATATATAAAGATGATACCAATTTAGAATAATATACATATATAGTTTACCATCCTTCCATTCCTCCTTCCTCCAAAACATTATGCAATGAATGAAAATAATGAATCATGGCATTGCACATAAGCATGGTAATAATGGAAATAGATATACATGAAATTCATGAAATACCAAAACAAGAAAATCAAAAACTTAATAACTCATATATCTCTCCCCCTTTTTGTCATGCATCAAAAGAGAAAAGACACCAATTTAAAAGAGAAATTAATTTGAAAAACATGTGTATAATAATTTAAAGGTACATGAAACCATATGAAATACACAAGAAATAATTTCAAAACTTATGAATCCATAATGCAAACATTTAACTCACCAAAAATGAATAAAAATCTATTATAATCTTGTGGCTTAGTAAAAATATCTGCAAGTTGAAAATCGGTGAAAACATAATCAATTTCAATATCTCCTTTCTCATAGTGATCTCTAAGAAAGTGATATCGAATATCTATGTGTTTGGTCTTATCATGTTAATTTGCATTCTTGATCATACGAATAGTACTAGTATTATCACAAAATATTTTGATATAGTCATAATGCAATTATAGTCAAGAAGAGTATGTTTCATCCAAAGAACTTGTGCACAACAAGCCCCGGCCACAACATATTCCACTTCGCTGGTTGAGAGGGTTACGATATTTTATTTCTTGAAAGACCACAAAACAAGACATTTCCTAGAAATTGACAAGTACCACTAGTGCTCTTCCTATCCACTCTACAACCGGCATAGTTGGCATCCGAATAACTCATTATGAATAATTATCCGATTTTTGGATACCACACGCCCATTCCAATAGTGCCTTTAAGATATCTAATAATGTGTTCTACCACAATTAAGTGAGACTCTTTAGGACAAGATTGAAATATAGCACATAGACACACACTAAATATAATATCCAGCCTACTAGCTGTTAAATAAAGTAAACTACCAATCATGCTTTTATAAAGTTTAATGTCTACATTTAAACCTTATTCATTCTAGTCAAGCTTTGTTATAGTGGTCATGGGATTCTTACTTAGCTTTGCATCTTCAAACCCAAATCTCTTGATAAGTTCTCTTGTGTACTTGGCTTGATTTATGAAAATCTGATCACTCTTTGCTTGATTTGGAGTCCAAGAAAGTAGTTTAGCTGTCCCATCTTAGACATCTCAAACTCGTTCTTCATGCATGATTCAAAATCTTTACAAAGTTTTTCATTAGTGGATCCAAAATAATACCCTCAACATAAATTTGAACAATTAAGATATCACTATTACATGCTTTGTAAAAAAGGTGGTATCAACATTACCTTTTACAAAATTATTTGAAATTAGAAAAGTTGAAAGTCTTCATACCAAACTCTTGGAGCTTGTATTAAATTATATAAAATTTTATCAAGTTTAAAAATAAAATCTGAATATGTAGGATCAATTAACCCAGGGGGTTATTCAACATATACTTCCTCTTCTATAAAACCATTTAAAAATGTGCTTTTGACATCCATTTGAAAAAGTTTAAAATCTTTAAATGAAGCAAAGGTAAGTGTTACCGTATGGCTTCAAGCCGTGCTACGGGTGTAAAGGTTTTCTCAAAATTGATACCTTCAATTTGGGTATAATCTTGGGCCACTAACCTAGCTTTATTTCTAATAACATTACCTGACTCACCCAACTTATTCCTAAAAATCCTTTAGTACCAATAGTTGGTATATCATGGGGTCTAGGAATAAGGTGTCAAACTTGGTTACGCTCAAATTGATTGAGCTCTTTTTGCATTGTAAGAAACCAATATGAGTCGGCGTTGACTTCGAGGATGTTCTTGGGCTCAATATGAGAAATAAAAGCAAAATGGACACATAAATTATGGAGTTTGGATCGAGTAGTTACCCCCTTGGATGCATCACCTATAATGAGGTCCTTGGAATGATTTGAAGCATATCTCCAATTCTTTGAAAGTAATTATGTTGGCTCCACTTTAACCTCTTGAACTTCACCTTGTTCATCAATCTTTGACTTTTCTTCTTTTATAGGTGAGTCCTTCATGGTTATTCTCTTCATTTCTTTGCCTAAGGAATCAATCTCTACAACATTCTTAAAAAAATCATTAGATTCCTCAAACTTGACATGTATTGATTCTTCAATAGTCAAAAAGATCTATTAAAAACTTTATATGCTTTACTAGTATTTGAATATTCAACAAATATGGCTTCAAAATATTTGGCATCAAAATTGCCTAAATTATCTTTAGTGTTTAAAACAAAGCATTTACACCCGAAACTTTTAAATATGAAACATTAGATTTTCTCAAACAGTAAATTTTAAAAGAAGTTTTGGAAGTATTTTTATAAAAATAAATTCTATTCGAGATGTAACATGAAGTGTTTAAGGCCTCGGCCCATAAATATTGAGGGAGTCCGTATTCATTTATCATTGTCCTAACTATTTCTTTAAGAGTACGATTCTTCCTTTCAACGACTACATTTTGTTGTGGAGTTCTAGGACAAGATAGTTCATATTTGATTCCATTTTCTTCATAATAAGTGAAAAAAGAATAGTTAATGAATTCACCACCTCCATCACTTCTTATGCATAAAATTGAAAAATTCTTTTCTTTTTCAACTCTTTTTTTAAACACTTGAAAATGTGAAAAAGCTTGATCTTTGTTCTAAAAATAAAACCCATGTAAAACGAAAAAATCATCAACAAAAACAAAAACAAAACGATTTTCATTTAGACTTTTGATTTTCGTTGGACCAAACAAATCCATGTGGATTAACTCTAAAGGTCTTGATGTCATGATATCCTTCATTGTTTTGAAAGAGGACTTGGTTTATTTTTCAAGTTGGCACGCATCACAAATGCGGTCCTTTTTAAATTTTAAATAAGGAATACCTTTCATCACTTTCTTACTGTTAATTCTAGATAGATGGTCAAATGAAACATGACCTATTCTCCTATGTTATAACCAAGAATCTTCATTAAAAGCATTTAAATATGTAGCATTGCAATGTAAATTAGACATATCAGTCATGTAAACATTATTTTCACGAAAATTAGAAAGAACGTATGCATTAGTTTGTCTATCTAAAACATTGCAAGATAAAATATCAAAAACCACTTTAAATTCTCTATCACAAAGTTGATTAATACTCAAGAGATTATGCTTGAGACCATCAACTAAAACAACATTTTCAGTTAAAGGAGAGCCAATTTTAATGTCACCTATACCGATAATTTTGCCCTTGGAATCATCTCCGAAGGTGATGGTGCCACCTTCATGGTACCTTGATAGAGTTGCAAAATTGTTGATATCTCAAGTCATATTCCTTGAGCAACCGCTATCAAGATATCACCACTCTCTACATCTTGGAGTCTTGGTGTGTACGTACAATAAGTAACGAATTGATTGATTTTGGTACCCAAATTTTTTGGGTCCTATAGTATTAGCTTTTTGAACCCAAACATAATCATTAGAGGCATTTATTCTATCAAAACAAAACTTAGCTAAATGACCCTTTCGGCCACAATAAGTGCATGAATAAACTCTATCATATATAAAAAATATGATGTGTGTGTGAGGTATGAGCATGCTTGGTGCGTGTAGCATGTCTAGCATGATGTGTATGAATATGTTGTGATTTAGGAGTGTGAGTATGTGTAGTATGATGAGCATGTGTAATATGATGAGCATGTGTAGTATGAATATATTTCTTTGGAGTATGTTTCTTAAGAAATATTGCCTCCAATCTAGCTTTATCAAACTCACATTTTTTTTAGCTTATATCCTAATGAGCTAATTTTATCTAAGAAAATAGAATCTCATTTTTATCAATTAAAAGAAAATTTTCTTTACATAAAATTTTATATGCATCAAAATCTTTTTGTGTGGATATGAGTGTGAAAGATCAAGTATCTTTTTCTTAGAAAGAGTGATAATTTTATTTTGCAGAGTTTCATTTTTCTTTTTTATTTTTAAATATTTCTTTTTAAGAAAATCATAGTTGTTAGATAACTCCTCAAACGCCTCACTCAATTCATCCATTGTTAATTCACAATCATCAAGTGAGGGTACGGATGTTACCTTAGGTTTGTTATCTTTAACCATAAAATGCACATGTGCCATATCCACTTCTTCATCGATTCCACTCTCCGAGTCTCAAGTAGCTTTAAGAGCCTTCTTTTTGTAGGGCTTCTTGGAGGTTGAAGGTTTGCTTTTGGTCTCCGGATAATCCGCAACCATATAGCCCGGCTTCCCGCAATTGAAGCAAATGATCTTCTTGTCTTCCTTCCCTTGCCATCATCTTCTATTGTTAAACTTGGCCTTGTTGTACATCCTCCTTACATTTTTCACTAGGAGGAGAGTTCTTCGTCATCTTCTTCTTCTTCATCATCGTCGGAGATGGTGAGAGTGGATTTGATGGTGATTATCTTCTTCTTTTGTGGCGCCATCTCTTCTCTTGCCTTTCTCTCCATTTCATGGGTCTTAAGGTTTCCTATAAAACTGATGAGCTCAATCCCTTCTTTGTCGTTTAGCTCCTTCGATGTAGTAGCCTTGACTTTCCATGAGGGTGAAAGTGCATGAATGACCTTCCTTATTTTTTGGTCATTATCAATGGTATCACCTAAAGAAGCAAGACCATTGGTTATTTAGTAAATCTTGTAACCATGTCATCAATCGAGTCATTATCATGCATGGTGAAATTTTCATATTAGGAATGCAAGAGATCAATTTTTGCTCTCTTGACTTGTGACGTTCCCTCGTGTGTGACCACAAGTGTGTCCAAATCTCGTACACGAATTTTCAATGGATGACCCTAGCTATATCGTCATCGTTCAAGGCTTGAAGTAAGGCATAGTCTGCCTTAGCATTTGCATTAAACTCCTTGGTGGCAATGTCGGACCAAGTGTCATCATCACCAATGGGTACATTAATGGGTTTGGTCACCGCCTTTGCAACCCGGCTTTCTAAGGATTGCAAAAATTCGATCATCTTAACCTTCCATAAAGAAAAGTTAAGGCCATCAAACTTACGAGGGGTCTTAATAAATTAGGCCATTTTTACTATTTTGTGGATGAAAATGGAATTGTGAATGAAATAATTAACAAATAGGATCTCTCTAAGGTGGTTAAGCCAAAATCTAAAGACCAAGGCTCTGATATCAATTGAAATACACCTAAAGGGATGGTGAATAGGTGTTTTGCTAATCAAATGCAAGTTAAAAACTACTTATAATGAATGATGCAAACTAGTCACTCAAATAAGAATTGAAGCTGAATTTCCCATAAAGGGCTCTAGAACTTCTCCTCTTAATTCCTCTAGAGTATGAGTTGAGGTGCTCAATTGCCTCCTTGTTGAGATGAGAGTAGACCGATAATGAAAGTGATGAAATAAAAGCAATAATAGAATGCAAGATGAACAACCACAAGTATGAATAATGAAAAGCAATAGAGAGCACGACACAAGTAATCGCAAACACAAATAATTTGTTCCGAGGTTCGAGCCACCGCTCTATATCCCCGCCTTCACCACCATGAAGGATTTCACTAGCCTCTAAGGGATCTTCCACAAAGGGACCTTACAATAAGAAATTATAATTTGGTCTACACAAGACCGGAGAACATAACTCCACCACTCACCCTCTACGTAAGAGGTAGCACAAAGGCAATTGAGATTATAAAACTCTTGGTGATCCAACAATATCACAAACACTCTCTCTTACAACTTCCTATAGAGTGGATATTGAAGTGAAGCTCAAGAAGTTAAGTGAGAGAAGAAATTCAGTTAGAAAGAATTGAAGAGCTTTAAAACTAACTGAAAATAGCTTTGAAAATATTGAACTTGAAGATTTGAAGCTAGAAAAACTTTTTCTTTTGAAACAAACTTGAGTTAGTATGAAAATTTGTAAACTTGTGTTATAAAAACCAAACCAATGACCCATATATATAGACAATAGATAAATATCATTAGTTAAGCATATCAGGTCATTTAGGGTGAGTTTTGACCCATAAAATCAAAAATGCCCGTTGGAATTCACTAAAAATAAAATAGATTCAAAAATTAGCCGTTAGCAAACTTGGCAGCCTGTCAGTCGACTAGCCAGTTGACCGACAGCTCAACTAAAAAAGAGCTGTTGGCTCCGGTCGACCGCTCTATAGTTTAAAGGAGAAAAATAAAGGGTCAGTCGACTGACCGGTCGACCGGCCCAACAGAGAGTTAAACTCTGTCAGTCGATCGACTCCCAGTCGACCGCAAGGCTTAGCGATCGACCGGTCGATCGATCGATCGATCGATAATGTGCAAAAACATGCACGTGCCCTTGGCCAAAAGCCCGATCGACTGAGTGGTCGACCGTTTTGGCCTGACAAAGGCACTGGTCGACCGTACGGTCGACCGACTTGGCCTGATATGATTTTTCTGAATAATTTTGAGTTTCAAATAATTTTCAAAACATTTTGTATTAATTTATAAGTAATATATCAATGTATAGGTAATGAAATACATGTTCTAAACTTGATATAAAATTTTGAAAAAATTACGCGATATGTATCAAAACCAAACATGCAAAATACCAATACTATCAAAACTTATATTTTTGAAATTGTGTATTTTTGTGTGTGTAACTTCTTGAGCATCAAAACTATATTCTACACTTTAACAGACTATTTTCTTATAAGGCTATAGGTGACTACAAGTATCTTCAAGCGGGCTTCTCCATTAGCGACGTCGAGTGCATTGAGCTTCAATCTCATACTTGAATACCCTTGAGTCTTCAACACCTTCCTTTAGAAGAAAAACTCCTTGAATTCTTTAGAACCATAAAACATACTTAAACACTTGAACTTGATTAGTACTAAATAATCACATACGTTTTGTTATCATCAAAACCATAAAATGGTGATTGTAACCTTGGGCCAACAACCTTGATCATAATCCTGTAGCCGTTTCTTCATCTATCACGTTGTACATCACCTCGTCTGCGAGACATAGTTGGATTGTGCTTGCCACCTTTAGTTCTATCTCCTCCCAATCCTTATTTGACGTACATGCAAGTTTTGTTGACTTAGCTTGCAAGGTCTTGTGAAGACCCTGTTGTTACTTCATCCTCTTTTGCCTTATGTCGAAGTTTTCTATGCCATTGAACTTCTCAACCTCGAATTTTATTGTAGAACTTCTTATCTTCGACATATCACCCTTCGTCAACGTTTAGCTCTGATACCAATTGTTGTGATGAAATTAATAGTCTACGATTCCAATTGTTACTCCCAAGATCGATAAATGCGAAACTTGACAATATGATCAGTACTTGCAAAAGAAAACTTTGTGAAGCAAACTAGCAATATCTAGACAAAAGAGTAAAAAGAAAGCTCACGATAATTTAACGTAATTCAGCCCAAACTTGGCCTATGTCTATGAAGAGATAACTTGAGAGAGTTTTATTAATAACTTTGTACAAAGAGATCTGACATTCCTCTTGATGCAACAAGAGTATTCACCTTCCTATTTAATCTAAATTTAGATTACACGAGTATTACCTTATCTGATGCATCTTCACCTTGCTCCTCTCTTTGCTTGGCTTCATTCTAATCTCCTTGGTGTTCTTCTCCCTTTTTTCTACTTGAGATCAGTTTGGTTAAGACAATTACAATGCTTGGTTACAACCTTTATTTATAAGATTTTACGATACCACTCTTATTTGGACAATGAGATGATCTTGGCCTTTAGATAGTTGAAGAATCTTGATAAATCCTTTTAGGAATTGTTCTCCTTGATCTAGAAGGATTCTAGACCCTTTAATATTTAGAAACAAACCTTCATGGAATAGGAGTTTAATCCAATTCATATCCTACCAGAATAAGAAAACTCACAATCGCCTGAAAAGGAAACTGCTTCACCTTGATTTGCTTCTTCTGCTTCATGTTATCATCTTTTCCAACTCAATTGGATTTTCTCGGATCATCATCTCCTCTTGAAAATTAGGCAAAATCCTAACAGTCCAGCTGTAACAAACCTTAGACTTGACCCATAACCTATTCTTGATTCTCAATATCTTCAGTATCCTCATCGACTATATGATTCCCATCATGAGTCACTGTCAGTAGAATCTCAAATTATACTGAAGTACCTGGAGTACGTGGAGTAGCATCACTCTCCATTGGCTGTGATACCTCTATGATCTTCTTACTCTGCACCTACTAATGGTTGATAGGATTCATCATTAAAGCCTTGTCAAATGTAACAGGCCTACTCAAAATAGTCTTGTTGTATTTCGAGTCCCATATTTTGAAGCCTTTAATACCTCTTTAAAACACCAAAGCACACCTTTCTTTACTATTGGATCCAACTTGTCTTCCTTAACGTGATAGTAGGTAGAACATCCAAATATCCTAAGCAAATTGTAGTTTTGAGTAGCTTCCCCTGACCAATCCTCCATTGGAGTTTTACCTTCTATCGTAGACGATGGCAACTTATTAATAAGATGGCACGCATACATCAATGCCTTAGCCCAAAAATTTTTTCGACAATCTAGATTTGATAATAAACATCAAACCTTCTTCAGTAAGGTTTGATTCATCATCTTGGCCACCCCATTCTGTTGCAGTGTTTCTCTAACTGTGAAGTGCCTCTTTATGCCCTCGTCACGATATAGCTGTAGGAAAGGATCACTAGTGTATTCACCATCATTATCTAAATAGAGTATCTTAATCTTTCTTCTTGTGTGTTTCTCCACATTCTTCTTTTACTCCACAAACAACTCTGGGACTTTTTTTTGGGTCTCATGGTGTACACCCAATAATGCCTAGAGAATCATCAATAAATGACACAAGTAATGCATACCTCCAAGTGATATCGTTTTGGTAGGTTCCTAAGCATCCATGTGAATGTAATCAAGAATCCCCTCTATGCGATGAATAGTAGTGACAAACTTCACCTTGGTCTTCTTGCCAATGACGTAGTACTCACAGAACTCTAATTTGAAGATTTTGGAACCCTTCAACAATCCTTACCTTACAAAAGCTTGCAAAGTTTTTTCATATGTGTGTCCTAGCCTCATAAGCCATGGTCGAATCATCATTTGAACCAAATAAGGTAGTTAGTTTTTTTTGTAATAGTATTACCCTTCAAGTAATAAAGATTATTACACCTGACACCCTTCAACATAACGATATAGACTTTGAGCATCTTAAAAACTCAGTTTCTACCAGAAAACTCTAAACCATGTGCCTCCAGAGCTCTAATTGAGATAAAGTTCTTCTTTATATGAGGAACACATCTCACATCTTTCAACTCCCTCACCATCCTATTGAACATCTTGATAAAGACTGTACCTACTGAAAGTACACCTAGAGGGGGGTGAATAGGTGTAAGGCTAATCAAATGACAAATAATGCGGAATTAAAAATAAAATGCAACACACTTAGTGTGACCAAAGAGTGTAGCCGAATTCTCGGTGAAGGACTCTGAACTATCTCCTCTAAATTCCTCTAAATGAGAGTTGAGGTGCTATGTAAAGCTTTCTTGGTTCAACACAAGTGAGGCACACACACAAGCAATACCAAGTATATAAGTATGAATGGACAATATGAATCAATGCAAGGCACAATATAAGAGAGAGTTAGAGATAGTGGATCAAACGCAAACACAAGGATATGTTTCGAGGTTCGAGCATCCAGCTCTACGTCCCCGCCTTCACACAGAAGGATTTTCACTATAATGTCCACACAGGACTTCCCAAACAGGGAACCTCCACTGAGGATTTGGGTAATACAAATCGGGAGTACACAACTCCTCTCTCAATAAATAGAACCTCTCACTAGAGGCTATGCACAAAGCCAACACAAGATCAACCTCTCACTAGAGGGATACCAACAAACTCAATCATCTCTACATTTAGAGGGATATCAACAACCCAATTGCACAACCTCCTCTACACTTAGAGGGAAAGACACAAAGCCAAGCAAAGAAAAGGGTTTACAACACCTGGTGATCTCAAAGACCACAAACTAATTTTCTCACTAAACAAGATCCTAATAGATAGGATAGATAGATAAGCTAAAGTGTGAGAAAATAAAGAGTTTGGAAATCAAAAACACAAAGATAAACTCTTAGAAAAAAACTCTATATTGAAATATGAATGAAGATCAAAACAACTCCCAAAGACTTTCTTTTTCTTTGAATTTTTCAACCCTTTTTAAAACAAATAAAGATCAATCTTTTGGCTCTCAAACACTTTTAAAAACTTGTATTTAAACACTAGAAAAAATGAGAATTTTGCTCTTGAAAAATATGTGTAAAACAGCTCAAGAAATGGGGTATATATAGCCCCAAAGAAATCTGCCCGTTGGTAGTCTGGCAAAGGGCAAAACTGCCCTTCCAGTCGACCGGGCGATCGACCGGCCAACAATCATATTTATGACCATTGAGCCATCAGACGACCAGCCGGTCAACCGAAAACTAGAAACAGATAGCAGAGCTCTCTGCCGGTCGACTGGGCGGTCGACCGGGGCCATTTTCAGATAGCAGAAGCTCTCTGGCGGTCGACCGACCTGATCGACCGGCCTCCCAGCCTGGGTTGCATGCACGTTCTGTGAAATATCACCTAGAGGGGGGTGAATAGGTGATGGCTAATCTAATGGTCACTTATGAACAAATAATGCGGAATTAAAACTAAGTTGACCAAATTAAACTTCTTTTAATTAAACACTTATGTATAACTCAAGAGTGTTGCCGAATTCCCCTTGCGAGGCTCTGGACAAGCTCCTCTAGATTCCCCTTGAATGGGTTGAGGTGCCGCGTTGGCTCTCTTGGTTGAATACTAGTGTTAACAAGCAATCCCACGCAAGTATATAACAATATAAGCACAAGGGTATATCAAGCATGTAAAGTAAAGACAATGTAAGTAATGCAAGATATAAAAGAGACTAAGTGAGAAAGAGAGCAAGAGTGAGCAATCGCAAACACAAGGGTATGTTTCGAGGTTCGAGTACACTTGCTCTACATCCCCGCCTTCGACACACGAAGGATTTCCACTATGCAAGATCCCGATGGATCTCTCCCCGGTGCCGCAACACCTACAAGCCCTCGGACTCCCAAGTCCCGTACACACGCAAGTCCAACGACTCGCCGAGGCCGCACCTCAAACCAAAGAGTTCACAACCGAACTCAACCACCCACGAGCACACTTGCCCGTATCCTCAAAGAACAAGAAAAATCTCTTTGATGATCAGAACACTTGATCACCTAAAGAGCACTCTCACTACAACACACCTATAGGAATATCTAGCAATGGATAGCTCAAGTGTGGTGTGAGAAAAGCAAGGAAAGACTATGGTGAAAATCTCAAAGAATCACTAAAACACTCTCTTGATAAAAACTCCCTTTAAGATGGGAAGTATTTGCACTCAATTATGTGGAGAGAACTTCTGAAATCAGTTGGAAAAACTAGCTTAAAAGTCTCCAAAATCTTCTCCTAAAAACAGTTGACAAGACCCCCTTTTATAGGCTGTCATAAATAGAGCCGTTGGGGCTCTGTCAGTGCTACCGGTCGACCGGCCCGGTCGACCGCCAACAGTCAAAAATCTGACCGTTGGAGCCTCTGGTCGACCGGCTCGGTTGACCGACCCACTGGAGCAGAGAGTAATCTCTCTGTCGGTCGACTGAACCGGTCGGCCGATATTTCCAGAGAGCAAAGCTCTCCGAAGCGGTCGACCGACCCGGTCGACCGTCCTCCAGTGCACCAAGGCGTGCACGTCTGTGTACGTCGGTCGACTGATCTGGTCGACCGACTTCAGACCCGGTCGACCGGTCCGGTCGACCGCTGAAGCCTGAAACAGTTTGCACAGTTCTGCACAGATACGGGATTTGAAAATAGGTCTTTTCACTCAATAAAAATCCCATAAATTCACAGTAAATCTAAAAAATAGTTTTAATCACAATAAAAACTGTTTTTCTAAAAACATGTCTTTCTAAGACTTGTTTTTCCATAACTTCACAAAATACAAAAACAAGATATTTTGAACTTATAAAGCATAGTGTGTATGGATATGGTCCACTACACAATCATAATAAAATATCTATGTTTTTGATCATAAAGCTCTAAACTTGGTTATGGTTTGAAAAGATATATATGATAGAAATACCAAAAACCAAAGTTTATATTTTGTCTCAAAGAAAATCTTTTACTAAATAAAAATTCTTTTCTAAAAAGAAATCTTTTATGAAATCAATTAAATCAAGAGTTCTATCAAGAGTATGTGTGTGAAATAGACTTGAGCAATCCACCAACTATCTATCCTTTACATTTTTACTAAAACAAAAATACAAATCTTATACCTAGACACAAGTCTTCAACTCCTTGAAGTCTTCCCTTGAAGGCTTCTCATCTTCTTGACTTGGTCCAAGCTTGATCCAAAAGCTCCTTGGATCACATCATGCAAGCTCTAAATCTTGACAATTTATCCTTTGTTGAGCTTTGCACCTACTAAGATCTTGATAAAGAATCTATCACTAATTAAACACAAGATCATTAGAAATCATAACTTCATGAGTTGATCATCATCAAAACTAGGGTGATAGGCCTTTGGGCCAACATTCTGTGCACGTCGGTCGACCGGACCTGTCGACCGACTTCTGCCTCGGTCAACCGGTCCGGTCCGGTCGACCGGCAGACAGCCAGGTCAAATATGTTAGGGATTAAAAACTTGGGTTTTTGACTACAATTAAATCTCATAAAATCACATAAATTCCACAAAAATCAGTTCTTATTAGATCTTTAAAATACAAATATGTGTGAGTAAAATTCAACATATATTATAAATAATTTGAACCATTTTTGTGTTCTTGAAAATTTGCCTTAAACCAAAAACCGTACTTTTCAAAACTTAGATTTTTGAAATGGAAAACCGTTTTCTCCAAAACTCATGTAAATACAAAAATATGATATTGAAATAACTTTGAAGTATATTGTATATGGATAGAGTCCAATATACATGAAAGATTATATCTACTTTTTTGACATTAAATACAAAAATAAGTTTTGTTTAAATACAAAACTCCAAACTCATGAAATAGACTATCAAAATAAGTTTTTCTAAATAAATGAAGTATAGATGTATATAGATCAAATCTAATACACATTAAACCATGTAAACTTGTTTTGATTCTATCTATTCATGAAAACCATATGAAAAACCGAAACCGGTTAAACCGAAAAACCAAACACATGAAACTTTAAACAAGTGTGTGTATGTGAACTTGAGCATATCAACACTATCTAATCTTTACAATGATCTAAACAAAATCTTAAACTAAACAAACTGAGGTCTTCTTGTAGAACTCCTTCTCCAAGTCGACTCGATCCAAACGCGATCCAACGAGCTTGACTTCAACCGAGTGCTAGAAGTGAACTTGACGTTCGAACTCTTGAATCACCATGTGAAAGCTCCAAAACACCTTTGTTGAAGCTAATCACCTACTAATATCTTGATCAAATATCTGAAACTAAATATCACAAGATTATTTGTAAACAATAACTACATGAGTTAATCATCATCAAAACTAGAGAGAAGGGCCTCTGGGCCAACACCTACTCTATCCATGATGTAGGTAGAGTCATCACCCTTTTGCACCAAACCATTATCTAATTTCTCAAAACTAGCGAACCAATCCCGCTTGGGGCAAATATAGTAGGTAACACTCGTATCCAATATCCACTCAAAACATCTGAGTAGCAAACTGTAGGGACAGTGATAGTAAGTGAAATAACTGATGAGTCAGAATCCAAATCATCCACCTATGAACTCTTCACCTATATGATATTTGCTTCCGGCTTTGACTCCTTCTCCTTCTTATTGAACTTCAGTCAATCAACTTTCCAGTATCCTTCTTCTTTGCAGAAATCACACTGATTATTCTTCAAACCATTCTTGGACTTTGATCTCTCACAATCAGCTTTGCCCTTCTAATTGAAATGTCTTCCTTTTATAGTCAACGCGTTTGTTGATGTGCTGTTGGAGGACTTCTTGTCCCTCCATCTCAGTTCATGGTTCACAAGAGCAGTCGACACCTCATTGTATCTAAGATATTGCTTACCATTGATTAAGGAAAGAATGAAGACCCATAATCATCATCCAAAAGAGAGCATCAATAGAATTAATATCGTACCCTTATCCTTGATCAATTCATCCACATTAAATAGGTCTACAAGAAGCTTTGTGTAATTATTCATGTGCTTGCCAATGTTAATCCCCTTCTTCAACTTGAAGCGGTAAAGCCTCCTCTTGAGATGCAAGTGGTTCGAGATGCTTTTCGTCAGATACTTGTTCTTTAAGATTTTCCAAATCTTCCTTGCAAAAGTTTTGTCATCAACAGTGTTCTAAAAATGTTTTAAATGGACGCTTAAGGGGTCGCTTAAGCATTTTTGGCCTAAATCCGAATGCATTTCAAAGAAATCGGTTGATTTAATCGTTCGACCGTTTAAAGCGATTACGCACCAATTAATCGGTTAATCACTTGACAAAAAAATGTTTGATTAAACGTTCAAGTGGCCTGTTTATTGAATGGATTCGAATTGGATCCATTAAAATTTCTGAACCCGAACCTGACCCAATACTTGAGGGGTATAAATAGCATCTGAGTTGGAAATTAGGGCTTGATCCCTAAATCAGTCCGAGCTCATGAATTTCTCTCCCCCTTTCCCCTGCGGTGACCTCTCCCCTCGGCGATCTCCCTCCAGCGGCGAGATCTCCCCCCTACAGTCTTCTCCCTCCAGCGACGAGATCCTCCCCTGCGGTGACCTCTCTTGTGGCGAACACTCCTCCGGCCTCCCAACTCGTGAATTTCTCTCCTTCTCCCCGACAACCTCCCCCCTCTCCACGAGTGATGACACCCCCTGTTGCTACCTCTCCTCTGCAGCGAACTACTTCTGCGACGAAATCCCTTGCAGACTTCCCCCTCTGTGGCGAATACTCCCCGTCAGCTCTCTCTCTCTCTCTCTCTCTCCCCCTATCTGAAATGGGATTCTATCTCTCTCTCTCTCTCTGATAATCAAATGGACCAATGGTATCTGATTATGTTTTTTAATCTCTTTCTCTCTGACATTTGATTCTGATTTTTAATCTCTTATCAAGGTTGCTTGGTTGCTCCCAGCTACGAGATTATTTGATAAGCAGAAAGCATAAGCTAAATACAAGAGGAACTGTGAAGGTTGATCTCTCATCTTCTTTTTTCCTTTTTTTGGGTTAATTTTGTGCAAAAAAGTGGTATTTTTCTGTAGTTTTTGCTTTGTTAGTTGTTGTGCGGCTGCTTTCTTAGTTGTTGATTAATTTGTTGTTATTTGTTGATTAATTTTGATTTAATGAAATGATAACTTGTAGATTTGTCCCTACTAAAATGATAAATTAGTGTAGATTATGATTTAATTTCCAGTGGATTGATTTATAAAGATTGAGAAAATGAGATTAATTTAAGTGTTATTTTTGTGCTTTACTTTGTAGATAATGTCCCTGCTTTGAAAATAAACAGTTTACTAATTTAGTCTTTTAGAGAATGTCCCTACTTTAATTTAATATATCCTTTTTTTTAAATTAAGAACTGTTACGAGTTAAAAAATTAAAATATCATTTTTTAAATTCAAGAACTATTATGAGCCACAATATATCATTTTTGTTGTGACTAGTGGTCACTAGAAGAGTGAAATACTGCATACTGAGAGCTTGTCATTAAATTTGCTGTTTGCACATGTTTACACTTCACACATGACAAAGTTAATTACATATGCAGCTTTTGACAATGTCATTACATATACAGCCTTTTATAATGTGTAGATTTTTTTGAAAATAGCACAAGACAAAATTGAGTTGGTTTTTCCTTGCCAAAGTCCTGCAACAAATACAAAATTTCAATTAGTGGAATAATAATTGAATGAATAAAAATGCACAAAATAAATCATATAATGCACAAAAATGATAATATGTGTAGAATGAATAAAATTTCAATTAATTTCAATTATTTTATGTTATTATCTTGATGTGTTTGATCTTTTTGTTTTGTTTTGTGTGAATGAATTTGGATGTAGGAAAATTTCACATTACAATCTACATGTCTTTTTCGGCATCCAATGCAAGTGTCAGTGTTAGTGGCCCACGTTCAAGTGAGCAACCAAGTGCATCAAGTGAAGATATTCCACCGAAGCCATCGGGGTGTACTGATATTGGGTGGATTATGAAAAACTTGTTAAGAAAAATTCTTATATTGAAGTGAAGTGCAATAAATGTCACAAGATTATCAAAGGAGGAACTTACAGATTTCAGCAACATGTTGCTGGAATAGGAGGGGATGTTAAAGCTTGTGTGATGCAGACCGATGAAGACAGAAAGATGTTAGGGAATTTTTGTCTGGACCCCAGAAGAAGAAAATGGAAAAAAGAAGGCTGAGAATGAACTCCGAGAAGAGGTGCGCATTTTGGCAGAAAAAGAGTCAATAGATCCAAAACTCATCATTGAAAAGAGGCCTCTTGTAGTTGGTCCATTAAACACGGTCGTAGATAGTGGAATGTGGAAGCAAACATCAATCAATGAAGTCGAGATGAGAAAATATAAGGAGTTGGCTCATGAACATTGCGCCATGTGGGCCTATACTAAAGGCATTCCTTTTAATGCCTTTGATGATGAAGAATTTGATCTATTCTGCGAGTGTGTTGGTCACCATGGGCCAGGGTACAAGGGACCGAGCCAGTATCCGTTTAGAGTGCCTCTTTTGAGCAAGGCATACAAGAAGATTGATGAAGAGATGGATAAGGCTAAAGAATTATGGGATGAATATGGGTGTAGCATCCTAACTGTTGGGTGGACAGATAGAAAGCATAGCAGTGTGATGAACTTGTGCGTTCATTTCAAGGCAGGCACACATTTTCTTAAGTCTATTGAAGACTCGGCCAATGCACACATAGGAGAGTATATCTTCAATTGGGTGGAGAAGTGTATTCAGGAGGTTAGAGAAAATCGTGTGCTACAAGTGGTGACAGATAATTATCCTTCTAATATGGCAGCGAAAAACATGTTGAAAATTACTCGACCAAATAATTTTTGGAGCAGTTGTGCAGCCCACACAATTGATCTTATGTTATAGGCTATTGGAAAGATTCCAAAGTACAAGTCGGTGATTGAGAAGGCTAGATTGCTCACGGTCTTTCTTTATATGCATGATAGCACTCTCGCATTGATGTGTGAATTCACTTATAGAAGAGATCTTGTTCAGCCGGGGATCACTAGATTTGCCACCGTCTTTCTTAGCTTGAGATGTCTTGTGGAGAAGAAGTCACAGTTGGTTTCTATGGTGTCTTCAACCAAGTGGGATGATAACAGGTGATTGAAGACAGAGAAGGGGAAAGCAACTAAGACTACAATCTATTCTGATGTCTTTTGGACCAATGCAAGGAAGCTTTTGAAGATGTACGCTCCTCTTTTCAAATTGTTAAGAATTATCGATGCCGATCGAAGGCCCTCCATAGGTTTTGTGTATGGTATGCTTGAAGATGCCAATAATGAAGTTCAAGCTGCTTGCAACAGGAAAGAGACTACTTATAGCCGATAATTGATATAATTGAGAAAGAATCTTATGGAAGGCTTGATAGCACACTTCATTTGGCTGCCTACTACTTGAATCCCTATTATTATTATAGGGATAGGACAGTCCAAGACAATTCACGTGTGATTACCGCACTTATGAGTTATATTAATGTGTTTTACCACGATGAGGGCATTCAGGATAAAATTGGATGAGGGACTTTCGTACAAGATGAATGAGGGACTTATGGGAAGTGGAATGGCGGAAAGGTACCACAAGGGTTTTAATGGCACAGACAATTTTGATCCAGGTAATCTTGATGTATAAAATCACTAATTATGATTTTTTAGCTTTTCAAGTTACTAAATTAGTGTGATATATTTCATTAACAACACATTGGTGGAGTTTCTATGGAGGGGATATACCCTACCTTCGAAAGATGGCAATCAAAATTCTAAGCTTGACTAGTAGCTCATCAGGATGCGAGAGAAATTTCAGTGTGTTTGAGGGGGTAAATATACTAAGACTAAGACATGTATCAGTTTCATTTAAATATGAAGTTTCTTTTTGCTTAATTGATTTTTAACTCTATGTCATTGTGTGATATAATGAAATTTGTAGATACATACTAAGAAGAGAAATAGATTAGATTCCAAAAGGTTGAATGATGTTGTTTTTGTGAAATTCAACAAAAAAATGACACGAAGGAGAACTACAAAGAAGAGGAATAAGCAAGAGTACAAGGATGTGCTTGTAGGCGAAGATGATTCGAAAGCATTACATTGGAAGAGCACATTCGTTAGAGAGAGAACAATGAGGAAGAAGAGATCTTCCCTGGTTCTGGCCTTACATTGGATCTTGTTGTAGCGGCAAGTGAGGCTAATGAAGATCATATTAGAAGGAGCAACAGGATTGCAGGGAGAAGAGCTGCAAAGGAGAGGAGTGCACAAGAGGGCTCGTCTAGCGCAGTACTTGATGACATTTCCGAGGATAATCAAGATGGAGAAAATTTGGGAGAAGATGATTGTGTAGACATTGAAGACTTTGTAAATAGTTCTGAGGAGTCAGATCTGAAATCACCTAGAGGGGGGGTGAATAGGTGATGGCTATACTAAGTGACAAATTATGCGGATTAAAAACTATTTAACAATAAGCAACAATTATAAAAAGACTTGCAAGAAAATAGACAAGTAATAGAGCAAGTAAAGGAGAGAGAGTTTAGAGATAAGTGGACAATCGCAAACACAAGAATATATTTCGAGGTTCGAGCCACTGCTCTACATCCCGCCTTCAACACGATGAAGGATTTCCACTATCCTTGATCCCACCGGATCGTCAATACAAGTTCTCACTAGAACTCTTTGGACACACTTGTCCTCTCTCACGGTGCCGCAACACCAACTAGGAGCTCACTAGCTCGCTTAAGGCCGACGCCTCTGCAACTTCTCAATATGAAGAAAAAGGTGATCAACACTTAATGATTGAGCTTTTACCTGCACACAAAATAAGAATATCAAATTTAAGAACAAGGTGTGCAAGTGCTCAATTCGAATCCGCTGTAGCAAGGCTATGCGGGTCGTGATCCTCAGGGAGGGACTAGCGATGGAAGCGTTTGTAAGTTTTACCCTAAAAATTATTTATTTTTAAGCTAAGTTAAGAAGAAGGCGGTATTTTACAATGAGTCGGCAAATAAAGAATTGGGAGAAGAGTTGTGATTTAATCTACAAAAAGAAAAGAAAAGAAAATAAAATAAAATAAAAGAAATACTAACCTTGGTTGAGGAACAATATGAAATCTTAACACTTTCTACCTTGCTTTGGAGGCATGAACGCATAAAGCATAGGATTGATCTCAGTCCCCTGTTCGCATTAGATCATCAAGCCTTGGCAAGCATGAATTGATACGTACCTTGAGGAGGAGAACATCTCCATGAAATATCGTTGGCTCTCGCTAAGACTCGTTATACTCGTGCTTCAGAAATCACTTGCATGCTCATATACAATCAACATAGATCAAAGAGAAAAAAGAAAGAAAACAAAAAGAAAAGTAAAACATAAGAACAATGAACAAAAGAAAAGATTACCTTTATTAATCAGTACAATGGCAGAGAAGAGGAAGGTACATCAGTGTCACGCTCAACATAAGCCTCTCTCTCTCTTGAAAATAAAAAGAAAAACCTAATTACAAAAGAAGAAACCTAGAAGAAACCCTAATTTTGGCCCTGTACTGCGCTGGACGACGTTCTGTGTTGCACTGCAGGGGGTATTTATAGGCGCAGAAGGAGTTAGAGTCCGAACACAAGTCATACACAAAAGCCGTTGCCCTGGCTTATCTGAATTGCCGTGGAAATGCGGCATTTGCCGTGGAATTGCGGTATTTTGGTAGCAGATAGCCACGCGCTTTGGCGCGTGGCTTCTCCTGGTCCGTCCATCTGGGCGTTTGCTTCTGGAAGCTGCATCCTGGCTCTTTATCATGGGATTTGGATATAACTTGGGAATCAAGTTATCTTGATTTCAAATCTCCCAATATCTTTATCCACGAATTTCCTTATCTGTGCACTCTTATCTTTGGCTTTTATCCTCATCCTGTAAGTGTTTAGGGTTGGATAGAAGTCTATCCTTCCTCTTCTTTGATAATTGCAACTTTAGCCCTTGTGTATTTGCACTTTGACAATTGATATTTGCACTTTTGCACTTGGGCTTCAAATGTGGGCTTTTGGGCTCTTTTTAAGCTTTAATTCTTTCTTTTTATTATTTCGAGGCCTGCACACAATAAATCACAAAATATTAATAAATGTGCAGAATTAAATGAATAAATATGAAAATGTGATGGTAAATGTTATGATAAAAATGCATTTTTCACTACCAATCACACCCCCACACTTATCTTTTTGCTCGTCCTCGAGTAAAAATTAAAGAAAAAGAAAAGAAAAGAAAAATTAATCTAACCTAACTCACTTTCATAGGAATCACGGTTGCACTTAGCACGTGCAACAAGCCGTTAAACCCTTAGGTTACCCTAGAGGACAAGTGCTGTCTCGTGAGGGTTTTCAGCGGATTACACCCACAAAATCCATAAAAAGGAGAATATTCGAATTATATTTGAAGAGACTAAGTAGTCTATAAGTTTTAGGATTATCATTTTTATTCATTCTTAAACTTAGTCTTAATAAAGTGAATTGTTATTCATTTTAGGTAAGGATCAAAATTGAATTTTGTGTATAGTCTTTTTCGTTACCAAAAATCATATGCATCCTTATGAATTTATACTAGGAATTCCTTAACTTGGACTCTCATGCCTCTTTATTATTTATATATATATATATATATATATATATATATATATATATATATATATATATATATATATATATATATATATATATATATATATATGATATGTAAACTCATCTAATTTTCTTTCGTGTAAGTATCAAGGCTTCTTGAGGCCCTCATACCTAACTAATTGACTATTAGATGTGTTAGTACATATATAAGTAATTTTTCCTTAGTTTCCTCAGGCTTTATAATCTACCCATGTAACGAACTTAAAGTCGATGACTCCCAAACCGGTTGGCTTTAGGGCACCAGGTGAGAAAACACCCCGCGGACTCAAATTCGAGTGAACTAGGCCCCAAAACTAAGGACTTTATTTTATTTACTCACCTTTGGGCATGAATACTTATGCTTCTTGAGGCACATGTATCCAGCTTAATTAGTGATTTTTTTTTTATATATGAGGCACAAAGGTCTTCGTCTTAGAATCCTATAAATGCACTAGGTATGCACATTTCATTAAGGTAAAAATTAAGACTAACTACTTATTCAATTACTCCTCCTATACCTAAAAATTCAACAATTTATTTATTTTGACCAAGTTTTTAGAAATCCTAATCATGATTTTCCTAATCCTTAAAACTGACTTAGATTTCTTTCAAATAATAAGTCAAAATATTGTCCTTTTTATAACATTTTTTTTTTAAATTTTTTTTATTAGCAAATTTTGTTAGTTTCTAGCTATGTTAGTATGTTAGTAAAGCCCACCCCCACACTTATCTCATGCATTGTCCTCAATGTATGAATGAATGCATATATGCATGAAACAAAAGAAGGGAGGCAGAAGTTACCTCAAGGTGGTGGTTCCGGAGGTGGTCTAATTGGGCCAAGCGTTGCCACCCAATCAAGATAACATAATGGTTGGTTGAACCCACCAGAAATTTTTCTTACATAACCCACTAAAATGTATATATAATCATTTTTTAAAATTTCCACCCCATCAAATTTCCAAATTTCATAATAAATTTCAGAGTCAATTGTGTCAACCTCCTTGTCCCAAAATGGAGTATGGAAAGATGGAATGATTGACTTGGACATAGGAAGTACGGGAACGAATACCGACTCAGGAAAGAAACTTAAATCAAGTAAAGGTTCGGGAGTCGGGCTAGGTTCAGAAAGTGGGTACAAATCAATAAGTTGAAGCTCAAGTCCATAATAATCTTCCCATAATGGAATGTGACTTAATGTTGGTGATTCAAGTTCAGAAATGATAGGTGTCGGAATCAAAACTGACTCTAAAAGATTACCTAAGTCGGGTAACAAAACAGGAGTCAATATTGATTCGGGAATTTGGACTTGATCACAGATTTGAGAATCTAGGTCACATATCTCATTGGGTTCAATTTCATAAAAATGAGAACTTGCCAATTTATCCATGGGACTTTCAAAATTACAAAATTGGTCAAGTTCAATATGATCATCAAAAATGGGTGATTCAATTTCATGATGAATTGGAACAGGATCCAATGTTGACTCAGAAGAAGTGAAATCAGGTGAAGACACCGGAGTCATTATTGAATCAGGAAGCAAAATTGAATCATCAAGTTGGGGTCATGATCATATTCATGCTCAAGATCTATTTCAGGAAAGGAAAAACTTGCCAAGTTATCAAAATTTGAAGTTTCGGCAAGTTCACATGATGGCACTGAATTAGAATCTTGTTGTCCAAAGCAACTTGGTTCGTCGGCTCTAAGAGAGTGGTCAGCGATATTAGAATTGGCCGGACGGTAAGAACACAAAGATTGAACCATCATATCTAGTTCATGCTCACGAGCTAATCTAGCCTGAGTCATGGCTTCAAGCCTCTTTTGTGATTGGACTTGGAAAAAGGAAGTGTAATCATGATGAAGTTGTGAGTCGGTGGACTCACGCATCATCATGTCTAAGATTGATGGTGGTTGTTGCTTGGACTCGTGCATACTCATCATTTCCCAGATAGATGGTTTTCTATTCTGAATGGTGGATCTGAGTATGAATCTTGGGAATATTGTGGACAAGGTGGAGACGGAGGACAAGTCCGTTGAAAATTGGACTCGGGGGAATCGAAACCCCATGAACTCTGTGAAGAGTTGAAACTATTATGAAAATTATGGTTATAAGATGGGGGTGTGGGTTATAGTCATTCGGATAAGACCATTCCGGCACACTAGGTTGGTCAAAGTTGTGATATGCCGGGTTGGTAATATCCGAAATAGTTAGGTGTGTAATATGGATTAAAATTGGAAAAATTATTATTATATGCCATATCACACCAACACAAACAAATAAAAACAAACAAACAAACGAAAAAAAAAAATTTTAACCTAAGTTAGGGTAGACCTATGACCTAGACGACTCCTAACTGGTTAGATTGTCCACGGGAGGTAGGGTGCAGACTTTGACCACAAGTTAATCAGCCAGGTCAGGGCAAGAGTGGTGGGAGGTTTTCCGTCAAAGACGTTCCTTAATTAAATAACCACCAATCTTCGGGCTTCCGGCCCTCAATCCCCTTCCTAGACACTGATTTGGCAGGAGTCAACTTCCAGCACCGTTCCCCTTAGGATAATCTCCTAATGAGTCCGAGAAGTCCCTAGGGACAACGTCTAGTCAATTTTTAATTAGGCTTAGGGTTGTGAGTGCTTGGGATGTGATTTTTGGGCTAAGGAAGGGTGATGAAATCCCCACCTTATCTTGTTAACGGGTTATGCCCTTAAGATGAATTAGTGCAAGTGTACAAGATAAGTAGATAAGATTCACTCAAAGTAAAAAATCAACCAAGAGATGAGTCCTATTCTACATGCAATGCGAACGTACCTTGCTGCTCCAGCACTCTTCAACAGTAAAATAAAGAATTGAAAAGACACGTGCCTAATATGCAAACGTCTAATCAATTTTTATTATTAAACAACAAATAATTTACTGTTGAATTAATTAGCAGTAAGCAGAGTTATCACAGAACAATGTTTAACAAAGAAGTAGACAATATTTACAATTTGCAGCAACCTGCAAAAATTTCAGTCAGTAGTCCTCTGCTACTGCCGCGGATCCGCGGCTATTGCCGCGTTTCTGCGGCAAAGTAGCAGGCTCTGCTGCTCTGCCTTCGAGGGCAGAGGCACAGAGTTGCTATATGTCCATTTCTGCTGCTGTTTCCTGTTCTGCAAACCTGCAAACAGAAAGAATAAAAGAATTAGTTAATTTTTTTTATTTAGAGAAAAACTTACCGTCCCTCCCCGGCAACGGCGCCAAAATTTTGATTGAGCTTTTACCTGCACACAAAATAAGAATATCAAATTTAAGAACAAGGTGTGCAAGTGCTCAATACGAATCCGCTGTAGCAAGGCTATGCGGGTCGTGATCCTCAGGGAGGGACTAGCGATGGAAGAGTTTGTAAGTTTTATCCTAAAAATTATTTATTTTTAAGCTAAGTTAAGAAGAAGGCGGTATTTTACAATGAGTCGGCAAATAAAGAATTGGGAGAAGAGTTGTGATTTAATCTACAAAAGAAAAGAAAAAGAAAAGAAAAGAAAATAAAGAAATACTAACCTTGGTTGAGGAACAATATGAAATCTTAACACTTTCTACCTTGCTTTGGAGGCATGAACGCATAAAGCATAGGATTGATCTCAGTCCCCTGTTCGCATTAGATCATCAAGCCTTGACAAGCATGAATTGATACGTACCTTGAGGAGGAGAACATCTCCATGAAATATCGTTGGCTCTCGCTAAGACTCGTTATACTCGTGCTTCAGAAATCACTTGCATGCTCATATACAATCAACATAGATCAAAGAGAAAAAAGAAAAGAAAACAAAAAGAAAAGTAAAACATAAGAACAATGAACAAAAGAAAAGATTAGCTTTATTAATCAGTACAATGGCAGAGAAGAGGAAGGTACATCAGTGTCACGCTCAACATAAGCCTCTCTCTCTCTCTTGAAAATAAAAAGAAAAACCTAATTACAAAAGAAGAAAACCTAGAAGAAACCCGAATTTTGGCCCTGTACTGCGCTGGACGACGTTCTGTGTTGCACTGCAGGGGGTATATATAGGCGCAGAAAGAGTTAGAGTCCGAACACAAGTCGTACACAAAAGCCGTTGCCCTGGCTTATCTGAATTGCCGTGGAAATGCGGCATTTGCCGTGGAATTGCGGCATTTTGGTGGCAGATTGCCACGCACTTTGGCGCGTGGCTTCTCCTGGTCCGTCCATCTGGGCGTTTGCTTCTGGAAGCTGCATCTGGCTCTTTATCATGGGATTTGGATATAACTTGGGAATCAAGTTATCTAGATTTCAAATCCCCCAATATCTTTATCCACGAATTTTCTTATCTGTGCACTCTTATCTTTGGCTTTTATCCTCATCCTGCAAGTGTTTAGGGTTGGATAGAAGTCTATCATTCCCTCTTCTTTGATAATTGCAACTTTAGCCCTTGTGTATTTGCACTTTGACAATTGATATTTGCACTTTTGCACTTGGGCTTCAAATGTGGGCTTTTGGGCTCTTTTTAAGCTTTAATTCTTTCTTTTTATTATTTCGAGGCCTGCACACAATAAATCACAAAATATTAATAAATGTGCAGAATTAAATGAATAAATATGAAAATGTGATGGTAAATGTTATGATAAAAATGCATTTTTCACTACCAATCACTTAACCACAAACAATGGCTCACTTGCACAACCCTACAACCAAGATGAGGAGATGAAACTTTTGGGATTGTGTAGTGCACAAATCTATAAGAGAAGTAGAGGAAGGCTTCAAGCTAAAAGAATTGAAAATTTGGCTCAATGAAAAGCTTTTTGCTAAAGGGCTAAACTTTTGAAAACTTTTGATTTTAATCTTGTAAATCTTGTTCTTTTTGTTGTAGAACACTCCCTCTATTTATAGGGGATGAAAACTGGTTAATAAAGGCCAAGAGATTCGTTGGGGGAAATCCCAACACAAATCAAATCAGAAAATTAGCTATTGGAATCTGTCAGCAGATTCTGACTGCTGTCGGTCGACCGGGACGGTCGACCGCCAACGGTCGGATTTTTGACCGTTGGGAAAGCGGTCGACCGGGCTGGTCGACCGAAGTCCCAAACAGAGAGTGAGTTCTCTCTGTCGGTCGACCAGTTCGGTCGACCGAGAAAAAACAGAGAGCATTGCTCTTGCTCTTTGTCGACCGGTCGGTCGACCGATGTGCACACATGCACAAAGGTGCATGTCGGTCGACCGCCCGGTCGACCGACAGAGCAGTTCAGCTCTGCCAGCGGTCGACCGGACTAGGCCAGAAAAACAGATTTTGAAAAGGCTTTTTGAAGATAGAAATTTTGATAAAAATTCTTTGGATGGGTATACACAAAATAGAGTTCTAGGGCTTATAAGGACCAGCGTGTGATCATAGATCAACACCAAAATGATTTGAACTTTATTTTGTTGAAAATTCTTTGTCTAAATAAAAACGGTTTTTCCAAAAACTTATTTTTCCAAAAACGATTTTTCCAAACTTTGTTTTTCTGAAACTAGGTTAGAAATTTTGTAATAAAAACTTGTTTGTAAGCATAAAGTAATATCAAATGTGTGTGTGTGACAATCCCAAAGTTATCAACCTCTATAATCTCGGTTTTGACAAAATAGACTATAAATCCTAACTAAAATGAAAAATACAAATCTTGTATAGTCTTCAACTTGTTTGATCCTGGAGCTCTTCTATTGTGCTGGGCTCTGGGATCCAAATCTTTGCGGCTTCCAAATGTGTGAGTCTTGTGTTGGAGCCGTCAATCAACCTATGATTTTTTACCTGAAACTCATTTAAACAAACTTGTTAAAACATAACTACATATGGTTGTTATCATCAAAACTTCGGGCTAATGGCCTTTGGGCCAACAATCTCCCCCTTTTTGATGATGATAAAACATATAGAGTTATTACAAATATTTTGGGTAGAGACTTCAAGTAAAGCTTCCCCTTAACACATGCATATAAAATAATCTGATAAAGAGATGTACATGCATAACACAAGCATATATAGGATATGAAAATGACACATATGCCAACCATCCATGCATACCAAGATACAGAAATATAGAAGTGTATGCATACATGGTTACCTCCATCCATCCAGAAATACCTCCATCCTCCAAAGTAGATGATTGGGTCAATAAAAGCATAAACACAATATACAACCAATCACATATGCCACATGGAGATAAGAGACATAACTGCCATATCATACTGAAAAATATCCATACAAGATAGGAGGTTCATGCAAACCTCAAAACCACATAACACATGTCCATAAATAAAAAGTACATGTAGAAAAATAACAACCCAAAATAACATAGAAAATAACTCTAACTCCCCAAATATCTCTCCCCCTTTTTGACATCATTAAAAGGGGTCACTCCTCATCAGACTCATAATCCGGATCCGGCTGTGTAGTAGATGGCGGTGGAGGAACAGAAGGAGTCCGGGCGGGAAATGGAGGTCCGATAGAAGGAAGTGGCCTAGCACGATCAGATGGAAGTGGAACCGCCAATCATACTTCTGGTAGATGCCGCCGAGATATGCCTCCAAATAGCGCATGGAGTCACAGATATAGCTGAGATCATGGTCCAAGCGCTGCTCCATCCGCTGATAATGTGCGGACATCTCTGCAGAAATCTGCTGGCGATGCGCAGTTATCTCAGCAGAAAGCTGCTCGTGGTGCTCCCGAAGCTGAGTAGAGAAGGCAAGATAGGGATCGGAGGGAGCAGAAGAGCTATAAGAGGATCCAGGGACATGAACAGCATGGAAGATAGGCTGCGGCTGAGGAGCAGGAGGACGCTCCCTAGCACGCATCCTCTTGAGGAGGGTGCTGTTGATGTCAACTAACGGTTCAACCGACCGTTCAGAGGAAAGATCAAAGTTTAATTGCTTCAAAAGATGTGTAATGATCATCTGAAAAGGCAAGTGCCGGTTTGGGACAAGAAGATGATCAGATATCATATAACTGATGATAAGCTTAGGGATGTTAATTCTAATGCCTCGCAGAAGGCAGTAGATGACAAGAGGAGCAGAACCCCTAGCGTGACTATATTCTCCTGATTTTGGCAAGAGGTTATAGAACACGATCTTGGCCAGGACTTGGGCGGTGAGAGTGTAGTACTTCACCTCCTCGTTCCTAACTAAACCGGGATTATCATCATCATGAAGCAATGTGGAGGCGGTGTGGGCAGACTCACCGTCAGGATAAACAAAATCATGCAAATCAAGGTTATAGATGTCTTCCCCCTCACAGGAGAGGTGAAGGTGATGTGCAAATTCTTGAAGGGTGATGTCAATATCTCTGCCCAAGACTTTGGATCTTATATGGTTTGATTCAAAGGTGAGATTTGAGTAAAAATATTGCACTAGGGAAGGATAAACAGGTTCCCTAATTGTGACAAAATATTCTAAGGAACTAGATCTCAAAATAGAAGCTAGATTTAGATGTTCAAAATCATTAAGCACAACAGATCTACCAGAGTTCACATTTTTAGTGAAAATAATGATATGTCTATATGATGCATTTTGTGAAACAAAAAGGAGGATTGAGATGAGGATTGAGAGGTTTCCCCTTTTCAGATCTAGTTCTTTTGGACATGGTTGAAGGAAAATCAAGATTAATGCTAGATCTAAGCAAAGATATGGAATTAAAACAAGGAAAATTGAAGGATCTAAAGAAAAGCTTATACCTTGAAATCAATGGAGTAGATCTGGAGCCTGAAACTACGAATCCCCAATTTTTGTGGAATTAATTTGGAGTTTGGAGAGTGAGAGAGGGTATGGATTTGATTTAGGGTAGAGAGAGGATGAGAGATTTTAGAGTGGAGGCGGTGAGAATGAGAGTAGAGAGAGTTAGGGCTTTAAATAGAAACGGGTAAAAAAACAACAGACCCGTCGCCGGTCGACCGGGCCGGTCGACCGGTGGAAACCGAGACCAACCTCACTTTCAGTCGGTTGACCGCCCGGTCGACCGACTACGAGCAGAAAAAATCTTCTCTGTTCCAGGCTTGGTCGGTCGACCGCGCCGGTCGACCGGGCCTATGCCAGGCCAACTCGGTCGACCGGTAATGCTGAAAACAGTAAACAAAGCAGTTTTTAAAATAGGGTTTTTAATCTATTTCCTTTAAACCACAAATGTATATTTATCTTTAAGAATCATAAAAATGATGTAGAAGTAATTTAAATCTTCTTTGCATGAAAAACACAATAAAGATTTTATTTTATTTACTTATTAATTTTTATTATCAATAAATTTTTATTTATAAATTAGGCAATAAAAGTGAGATGTTAAAGCCGAATACCCCGTTAAGGGTTCTGAACTTCTCCTCGACATTCCTCTAGATAAGAGTTGAGGCGCGCAATTGCCATCTCTATTTATTTGCTTAATTTGGTTAAATAAATTTTTATTTTTGACAAAATTCATATAAAATATTTAACAAAATCTTGATATATGGACAAATAATATGGCAAAGAAACATGAATATATTCTCAATCATGGCAAAGATACAAACAAAAGGATATGCAAGTTTACATATGGCACAATATCACAAAAGCATAACTAGCAATCCTATGTATATAAAAAGAAATCTTTATGTGGAGAAGTTACCAAACTATAGGTTTTCTCCAAAAATGGGTGCCTCAACGATAGTGATGCAAGCGACGATGTATTCGTTGAGCGTTGATGCATCCACCACCCGGGCACCATCTCCCCCTAAGTCTTGGAGGAGGACGACCCACCTGCATCAATGAAGTTTGGTGCGTCTTTTGGTACCCAAATCTTTTTGGGTCCTATAGGGTTAGTGTTTTCTCGAACCCAAACATTTTTATTTAATAAGTTTAGCTTAGAATAGCAAAACTTTTCTAAATGGCCTTTGCGGCCACAATGAGTACAAGTATAAATTCTACCATACATAAATGCATGTTTATGTGAGTGTGCATGTTTGTGTGAGTTTGAAGCATGATGATGATGAGTGTGTTTCCCTTGGGATATTCCTTTAGGAAACCTAGATGCAAGTTTAGTCATGTCAAAAGCATATTTCTTTAAAGTTGTATCCAAAACTTCAATACATTTTTGGATCTCTAAAAATTTATTTTTATTGCAAGTAGAAATAGGGCTTTTTCCTTTAAAAGATGTTTTATATTTTTCAAAATCCTTTTTCATTTTCTCAAAAGAATTTGATAATTCATTTTTCTCTTTTAAAACAAGTTCAAATTTACCTTTTAAAGAATCATTTTCCTTTTTCAATTTTTTATTTTGAGCTTGAGAAATTTCATACCTACTTTGTAATTCTTCAAAAAAATGTGCAAGTTCATCCATAGTTAAGTCTTCATCATCTAGAGAGTTTTCTAGACATACCTTGGAAGCCTCATCGCCATGTGCCATGAAGCACATGTGAGCGGCGTCGATCTCCTCTTCGGATTCCGACTCCGAGTCATCCCACGTGGCCACCATCGCCTTTTTCTTCTTTTGCCCATTCTTGGAGGTAGTAGCTTGTAGAGAGGGATAATCGGCAATTAAGTGTTCCATCTTCTTGTAATGAAAACACGGACCCGGTTCCTCTCTCTTCTTTTCAAATCTTCCATGAGGTCTCCCTCTTCGGAAGTTGCTTTGTCTACCCGTTTTATAGAACATTTTGCCCACCTTCCTTATGAGCAAGGCAAAGTCTTCATCGTAGTCTTCGATGAATCCTCTTCATCATAGGTGGATGGAACGGCCTTGAAAGCAAAGGCTTTCTTCTTTGGTGCCTCCCTTTCTTCTCTTACCTTCATCTCCATCTCATGGGTTTTGAGATTGCCGATGAAGCCGAAGAAGTCCATCTCCTCCCTATCATTTAGCTCCTTGAGGGTGGTTGCCTTGACTTCCCAAGACTTGGGAAGAGCCCTAATGACCTTCCGGATCTTTTGGTCATTGCCGATGGTGTCACCTAAAGAAGATAGAGCATTAGTAATCTTGGTAAAATGGGTGAGCATATCATCTATGCATTCATTATCAAGGATATAAAAATTCTCATATTGAGAACGGAGCAAGTCAATTTTAGATCTCTTGACTTGAGACGTTCCCTCATGAGTAACAATAAGAACATTCCAAACTTCAAAAGCAGATTTGCAGTTAATGATGCGTGAAAGATCATCTTCATTTAAAGCTTGGGTGAGTGCATATTGGGCTCTAGCATTGGCTTCATAGTCCTTATAGGTGTCTTCGGACCATGTTTTCTCATCAGTGAGAGGTTCAATAAATTCTTTGGTGATGGACTTGGCAACCCTAACTCCTAGGGATTTTAGGAAAAGGTTCATTTTGACCTTCCAAATAGGGAAGTTCAACCCATCAAATTTGGGTGGGGACTTGATGCTAGAAAAGTCAACAGATGCCATGAATACAAGTATAATGCACAACAAATAAAAATGCAACAAATAGATATAGCCAAAAGTGAGGATCTCCCTAAGGTGGTTAAACCAAATGCTAGGGTTAGACTCTGATACCAATTGAAATCACCTAGAGGGGGGGTGAATAGGTGATGGCTATACTAAGTGACAAATTATGCGGATTAAAAATTATTTAACAATAAGCAACAATTATAAAAAGACTTGCAAGAAAATAGACAAGTAATAGAGCAAGTAAAGGAGAGAGAGTTTAGAAATAAGTGAAAAATCGCAAACACGAGAATAGTTTCGAGGTTCGAGCCACTGCTCTACATCCCCGCCTTCAACACGATGAAGGATTTCCACTATCCTTGATCCCACTGGATCGTTAATATAAGTTCTCACTAGAACTCTTTAGACACACTTGTCCTCTCTCACGGTGCCGCAACACCAACTAGGAGCTCACTAGCTCGCTTAAGGCCGACGCCTCTACAACTTCTCAATATGAAGAAAAAGGTGATCAATACTTGACCATAAACAATGGCTCACTTGCACAATCCTACAACCAAGATGAGGAGATGAAACTTTTGCGATTGTGTAGTGCACAAATCTATAAGAGAAGTAGAGGAAGGCTTCAAGCTAAAAGGATTGAAAATTTGGCTCAATGAAAAGCTTTTTGCTAAAGGGCTAAACTTTTGAAAACTTTTGATTTTAATCTTGTAAATCTTGTTCTTTTGTTGTAGAACACTCCCTCTATTTATAGGGGATGAAAACTGGTTAACAAAGGCCAAGAGATTCGTTGGGAAATCCCAACACAAATCAAATCAGAAAAATAGCTGTTAGAATCTGTCAGCAGATTCTGACTGCTGTCGGTCGACCAGGACGGTCGACCGCCAACGGTCGGATTTTCGACCGTTGGGAAGTGGTCGACCAGGCCGGTCGACCGAAGTCCCAAACAGAGAGTGAGTTCTCTCTGTCGGTCGACCGGTCGACCGAGAAAAAATTGAGAGCACTGCTCTTGCTCTCGGTCAACCGGTCGGTCGACCGATGTGCATACATGCACAAAGGTGCATGTCGGTCGACCCCCGGTCGACCGACAGAGCAGTTCAGCTCTGCCAGCGGTCGACCGTGCGGTCGACCGGACTAGGCCAGAAAAACAGATTTTGAAAGGGCTTTTTGAAGATAGAAATTTTGATAAAAATTCTTTGGATGGGTATACACAAAATAGAGTTCTAGGACTTATAAGGACCAGGGTGTGATCATAGATCAACACCAAAATGATTTGAACTTTATTTTGATGCAAATTCTTTGTCTAAATAAAAACGGTTTTCCAAAAATGATTTTTCCAAACTTTGTTTTTCTGAAACTAGGTTAGAATTTTGTAATAAAAACTTGTTTGTAAGCATGAAGCAATATCAAATGTGTGTGTGTGACAATCCCAAAGTTATCAACCTCTATAATCTCAGTTTTGACAAAATAGACTATAAATCCTAACTAAAAATGGAAAATACAAATCTTGTATAGTCTTCAACTTGTTTGATCCTGGAGCTCTTCTATTGTGCTGGGCTCTGGGATCCAAATCTTTGCAGCTTCCAAATGTGTGAGTCTTGTGTTGGAGCCGTCAATCAACCTATGATTTTTACCTGAAACTCATTTAAACAAACTTGTTAAAACATAACTACATATGGTTTGTTATCATCAAAACTTCGGGCTAATGGCCTTTGGGCCAACAAGATCTTGATGTTCGCTATGAAGGTGATGATGAGGATGAGTAGATGGAGTTGGAGATGAGCAATTTATGTTTTTGAATATAAAAAACTTGTCTTTATTTATGGATTTGGATGTAAAAGACTAATGACTTATGTTGTCATTTTGTGATTATGATGTTGGACTTGATTTTTTTTTATTATGTACTTATGTGGTTTGCTAATACTTATTTCTAACTTTGTTTTTCGTTTCATTAAGTTTTTTTTTGTAATTTGTTTATTTGAACTTTGATAGATTAATCGTCTAATAAATTCTTTTCTTTTTCTATTTACAGATAATTATTTGCACTCTGAAGAATTTGATGATTCATCATTTAACCCATCATATGACGATCAAAAAGGTAACTCCTCTAACTTTTTAATTTTCTCTTAGTACTAGCAATTTTATTTTTCAAGTTATGTTTGCTATATCTTTTATGTTTTTTTTTGAAAGTTTATAGAATCCATATTTGCATGTTTTAAGTATTATAATATTATTATATATTAAAATAATAATAAAACGTGTAATCCATTTAATCATCGTTTAAACCGTTTAGGCATTATGCGCTCCCGGACCGCCCGCATACTAAAACCGCTTTTTAGAACATTGGTCATCAATGATACTTCAAATTATGTGCAAACAAGATCTGATGACATCACACGCCATTCATTTCATCTTATCTCAATATTTTTCAAAGATCTCCTTTGGTGTCTTCTCATGCAGAAGAGAATCTTTCAAATTTGATGCATTTAGTACATCCATCACTTTGCATCTTCACATACCGAAGTTGTTCGTGCTATCGAACTTCACAATATCGATCTTCAATGGTGAATATTAATGGTCTTCACTGTTGATTGACTGAATTTGGTCATATTATCCAGAAAACAAACAAAACTACGAACACTAATCAAAGAAATAGATCCAAATAGATAAAGGCTGAAAATTTATCTCCAAACAAAATCCTAGATTGGATTTCCAAAAATGATCTACTCCACCGATCCCAATGAACCCAAAAGCTCTGATACTACTTGTTGGGTTCTCCAGAGATTCAGAAACCAAGATCAGAGTTGTCGGGATTAATCACAAAAGCCTGAACAGAGAACAAAGTAGAGAACACGAGATTTTTGATGATAACAAGTAGTCTTGAATGAGATTTCTATGCTCCCCCATATCAAAGCATTATTTCTTACAATAAATATATTCTCCCCCTTTATCATTAACAAAAAGAGAGTATGCATAGAGAAATATATTTAAACACACATATAACTGACATTCTTGAAGGATTTAACATTCTTATCATATGAATAAACAAATTTTCTTAATATAAGAATCAACCTTTTCTTTTGTTTTACCAAAATCAATACCAAATCTTTTATTGGAAACATATTGATAAGAGAGAATATTAGCTCTCTTTTTCTTTATTGAATTTTGTTACTTTTCAAAATCTCTTCATATTTGTCTTTGAAAGAAGTTATATCTTTCTCCAAATTTGAAATTCTAGAATTTAGAGAAAATATTTCTGTTTTAAAAAAAGAAGTTTCTTCAACCAATTTCTTATTTTCTCTTTTCAAAATTTTATTTTGTGCTTTCTCTTTTTGAATTTAATAAACAATTCATTAAAGGCATCCAATAATTTATCATAAATTGAATATTATGTACCTCATGTCTTGTGCCATAAAACACATATTTTCTGATTCGATGGCTTCTTTCTCATCTGAAAATGATGAATCGCTATCATCTCATATATGCTGAAAAGCCTTCTTCTTCGTGAATTGGTTAAAATTCACATTTGGCTTTATCAGTAGACAATTTTTCTTTATGTGTCCTTGTTTATTACATTTATAACACAAAGGATTATCATTATTTTATTTATTTTTTTAACTTTTCTTTCCATAAGAACTTTCTGAATTTTCTTAATATTACTGCAATATCTTCTTGCTCATCATCTGAATCCTCTGAATCTAATGATGCTTTGAATGCAAGTACTTTCTTGTTTAGCTATTCATCTTTATTTTTCTCTTGAAGTTGTACTTCGCATGCCTTTAGATTTCCAACAAGATTCTCCAAAGTAAGTGTTGAAAGATTATTTGCTTCTTTTATGGCTGTGGCTTTTTCTCCCATTGCGGTGTGAGCACATAGTACTTCCCTCACCAGCTCTACTTGAGTGTATTGTTTTTCAAGTGCCACTAGAGAGTTGATGATGTTGGTGAATCTAGTGATTATTTCTGAGATCGTCTTATTTTTCATTATTTGAAATAATTCGAACTTGTGCACAATAACAAATATTTTTGTTTCTTTAACATTACTTTTTTCCTTCATGTGTTACCTGTAATGCATGCCAAACTTGATGGGCAGATGTGGATTTCGACACACAGCTGAATTCATTTTTGTCCATTACACAGATAGAGCATTCATCACTTTTGCACTCAGGTTTATGGTTTTCTTTTGATCTTCAGTCCATTGATCAATGAAGTGCTTGGCTAATCATATGTTGTTTCAACGATGTTTCATAGTTCATAGTTAATGGATTGCAAATAGATTTTCATTTTACACTTCTAGTAGTTGTAATTGAACCACTGAATAGTGGTAGCCTCTGCGTGAAGTGTCCTTCTTTTAACTGTGAAGATAGAAAGTCTGTTGCCATTTCTTAACCCCGCTCTGATATCAAATGTAGGATCTTGAATATGACAATACTAACACTAAAGGTGAGGTAGTAGTACATAAAAAATCTTAACAAGAAATGTAAATAACTTGAAAAGAAAACAAGTATAACACAGTAAATAAAACAAAACCAGTCAATCGAAAACACAGAGATTTTACCTTGGTTCGGTTCTCCTGACTTATATCTATACCGAAGCCAATCCCACTTAAGATTTTTCACTTTCCTTTATTTTGAAAAATCACAAAATCAAACATGTACATCTAATTGACAAGTCCCTATATCAATTTGTACGCCACCCCTCAAAAATCAGAGAGATACTTTCTTTGAAATGTAATACAAAGATCTTCTGAGTTTTGATGTGATTGTGAAAGCGTATCTAATAGTGACTTATAATTTTTCTCTCAGAATTCTACCTATATAATCATTTGATTGAGGAACAAGGCAAGAGAAGAGAGTCTACTTGTGTTCTTTGTAGAATTCAAAGTTTTTAAGTCAAGAAACAATGAAAATATTGTTTATATATAAGATAGAGGAGAGCCCCTCATATATAAATGGAATTATGATTGTTGGACAGTTATATTCGTCGACTAGAAAGGTATAAGTCAACTAATATGTGTTCTCAGAATAAAGATATAGTCACTGTTAAGCCCATTAGTCGACTAGACTAAAGAGCAAGTCGACTAGCCTAAAAACACATGCTTTAGTAAAAGTTAATTAGTCGACTATACTGAGATGTAAGTCGACTAGACTGGTATCATAAGTCTCTGTTAAGTACTATTAGTCGACTAGTCTGGAATATAAGTCAACTGGTTTGTATTCAGAACATGTTCTGATACTATAAGTTGACTTGTACTTAAGTATCAGTCGACTAAGCTGCAAAGTAAATCAATTGGACAGTCTATATAAAAACATATTAGTCGACTACCTTGACTTATAAGTCAACTAACCCTCTTGTGTGTGTCGATCGGGTGGAAACCAGCACTTGAAAATGTGTGTTTTTGTAAATTCAATGAAAAACGTGTATGCTAATGTTCCCTCGATACTTTTGTTATAGCATTGGCTCAACGGGTTGAATCCACAGGGACAGGAGATGATAGAAGCATTAACGGTCCTTATTCACATCGTATGTTAACAAGTTCTTCTTTGTTAAAGAATGAGAAAAAGAATAGAAAAGAATCCAAAAGTGACAGGTAAAGAAAGTGTCACGCCCCGCTTCCTCAAATAAGTGAAAATAGAGTCGCGATGAGAGTCGGCGACGCATATACGCGAAAAAATACCACACGTATACACGCTAAGCCTAAAGTAACCTGAACAAACAATATAATCACCATGATAAATCAATATCACTGTAATATGACATATAAATATCTAACAAATATGATATCAAATGAATACATGAAATGGAATAGAAGCTAAGTCTGATATACAGGAATCAAAGAATAATAGCAGGAATAAGAAAGTCGGAATATCTGAAATCGAATAGAGAGAACTCAGGGCTCCTCACAACATATACAGTCTTATCAAAACCTGATCAAATAAATAAAATATCCATATCTGGATATGCAAATTCAGGGAGTCAGAACTCCAAGTAAATGTGTAAGAATAAAAGGGAAAGTGCATGTGCATATAAAGGTGAGCAGATTATGAATATATATACTGGAATAAAACAAAAATAATATATAAGACATGAATAAAAAGTAATAAAGCCAGTCACTACAAAATCAGATGTCCAATCAGGTGTCAGGTGTACAGTTAGGTGTCTATCACAGTCTATAAATCTGATGGATAAAGTCAGTCAGTGTTATAGTCAGATATACATCAGGTCATTGATATAATAAGATGTCTATAATCAGTCTACAATGTGAATGTAAGATTTCTGTTTGGTCATTAATTATGTCAGTGAACACCAATTGCCACATACAGTAGACGCATCTCATACTACGCCCGCCGCACGTATCAATCAGGGTCCTAAGTTATTAAAACTGATTAGTTGGAGATATTGTTCATACTTTAGGTGGGTACCGTACATATCGGAAACTATGACCCCAGATGCCTGGCGCTGAACCAGGCCCGTACCACTAGGTACTTAATAACAGTAACAGTAACGTTAATAATATCAGATGGATGCCAGTCATTCCCGGGAACCCTGCAGTGAAACCCTCATTTTGGCTGCGCAACTTGTATCCTAGGTCTACCCAAAATATAGACGTTGTCTCCTCCATCAATTTTTCTAATCCCAGTATAAGTTATCTTTTTACATTATTATTTAATTCAGTTAGGCAATCAATATCCATTTTAGTAGAATACTGGAACGATGTGGTGATAGTAGCAGTAACAGTAACAGTAATAAAAACAGTGAACAGTAACAGTCACTGTGCATATGATGAATAGAGTTATACCGAGTGTTACAGTCTAACAATACTTTCCCAGTAACTTTCAGTAACATGAATAAGTACAGTAACAAGTCTAGACACTGATCCTCAAGTCATCGATATATCCATCCTCAAGTCACCAAAATATCTGAATCTCAATAACTGAAATAACGACATGTTCTGATACATCTGATCAAATTTTCACACTCCAATCAGATCAAGATCATCAAATACTCTCACTCTATCTAGGTCAATCACAAAATCTCAAAACTCAAGTAACATATCTAGTATATATATCTCTAAAATCCATCAGGTCAGGTCAACCCAATCAACGTCTATTCCTCAACCCCCAAGTCACTCCAATCCAATTGAGTTTGCTTGACAAGTCCAAGATCTCGTTCTTTTAATAAGAATCTCCTATTTAATCAATCATCTTATCCGACTAAACTTTCACCTATTTTATCATCAATAAGAATAATCAAATCTACTGATAATGTCACCCAGAGATCCACTCATATAACTACCATCATGAACTAGTCAAATTCGAGATCTAATCTTATTATCATCGAAGTTACATCACCAATAGTTCCAATTTCAACAAAGTCATAACTAGGGAGTGGGACATCCTCAAGCTACATGAAATCTAGAAATGTCTACTTCTAATACTCAACATCAACAAAACAACATCTGTACTCAAACGATATAATCTGTACATAAATTCAAATACTCACAGTTATAAATCCGACTACATCAATCCTATCAGAACATTATCCAAATCCTCTGTAACAAATATAGGCCTCAAGCCAACTCCAACTCTCGCTAAGTCCAATTAAATTCTTATCTGAGTAATTATCAAATAAATAATTAATAAGTCTGATAATTACTCCATATAAAATATACATTTAATTACAGTCACGAACCAATCATCTCAAGATCAATCCCATTGATAGACTAACGTACATCATAACTAGATCTGAATCCAAAAATGGTAATCATCTATACATGAAGTGTAACAAGTCTAATATCTCAATATCAAAATACAAGGTCCATATAAGTCTGATGCTCAAATATAAACTCACCGGTCAGTTAATAGATTGAATCAAGTCACAGTCTAGGGTATCCAATACTAGGTCTAAGCCACAGAGACAAACTACCAATACATGAAATAACGCTGATAATCGCTCAAATCATAAAATAAATAAAGTGAACACTCACAGATGTCTCATGAAGTGATACAGATAATCAAACTGGTAAAATAAAGTAGATGATCACATGTAATAATACAAGTAACATATAAACACTACTGACAACGAAAAATTGAGAAAATGATACATGAGCAAACACTCACATGAAATAACGCGGTTTCGGGTCCAAACCGCCATTTGGTCTTCACTGTACAAATCGGTACGAACCTCTAGATCATCCATTGGGTCAGTCTTTGAATCTCCAGTGCATTAGGTCCATGGCGAGCACGAATTCAGATCGAGTCTGGATCTCGCAAGAGGCTCCTTACCAGCATAGCTATGCGTGTGGCCGGCGGAAGCTCCAACAGAGGGGGCGGAGGCCATGGAGGATGCCGACGGAATGCCAGAGTATCTGCGGAGGAGAGGAGTATGCTCGCGTTCTCCGACGGAGAAGACGGCAAGTGGAGTCGGCCATGGGAAAAGGAAAGGGTGAAGCACAACTTTGCCATTGGTTCAAGGCCATGGCGGAGCTCGCCGGAATCCGCAGAGGACGTCAGTGACTCTGGGAATTTCTGGGGCCGGCGTGGTTGTATTGTCGGGTTCTGGGGCGCTGGTAATGGCCGCCCAAGGAAGAACACGACGGAGAGAGAGAGACATCTATACACCATGCCCCAATACATACACCTTATCATTTAGACAACACCAAGCAAGCATCATCTCACGCACACACCCACCATGCATGCATACACACTAAAAATAACACACATCTACACTCATGCACATATATTCATGCGTACAAGAACCAAAACACCCATTAACAAACACATGGATTAAACCCCAACACACAAATATTACCCATACATAACAATAGTGAGAAAAGGCTTGGCCATGGGCGAACACGGCCATTGACGGCGGCCCGCGGATGTTGACGGAGAGTGACAGAAGATGCTGCAGCAAGGAGGAGGAAGCCGTGGGGGTTGTCGCATGCTCTGAGGATGGCTCACGGAGCTGTCGCTCGCGCTCGCCGGAGGTCAGCCAAGAGAGGGGAGAGAGGCACTGTGTGTTGCTGGTGCTTGGGGTGAAGTGTGGGTGGTCCGGGGCTGTCGTTAGTGATCACCGAAGGTGTAGGGGTTGCGGCCAAGGGGTTGGATTGTGTACAGAAGGCGAGGGCAGGGGGCAGAATTCCATGGGTGCTGGAGTAGAGAAGAAGGCTTTGTATGGACGGAGCTCCATGATTTCTCGATGGCACGACGGAGGGAGAAGAGGAAGCAGCAGCCATGTGCAGTGCTCTGCAGAGGAGGCTTTCGGCCTGGGGCTGCAGGGCTGTGCGCAGGGAAGAGAGAAAGGCCATGGCTGCGCCCATGGTCTGGAGATGGATGAAGAGTCAGCCAAGGAGTGATGCAGCGGGTGGATGCTTCGGGGTGTTTTGCAGGTTGTGGGGGACTGGCGCAGGGAGAGGAGGTCCAGGTGGTTGTGTGCTGCCGCGCTCCGCTGGAGCTCGAGGAGGGAAGAAGGAGGTGCTTGCTCCGGGCTGTTGGGTGTTGGCCGTGGCTGCTGGCAACAAGCCATGAGAGGCGCTGGTGTGGCTTGATCGTGAGCTCGGCCAAGGGGGCTGTTCAGGTGGCTTGGCATGGGGATGGAACACGGCCAAGGGCTCGCAGAGGCTGGAGTATGGCAAGGGGGAAGAGCGGACGTTGTTGGCATGGACACATTATAGAGATGAGAGAGAGACGCGAGAGAGATAGAGGGAGAGAGGGAGGATGTGAAGTGGGAGTATGTAGAGACGTGGGGAGGATAGAGGGAAAATGTGGGAGAGAAAAATGAGGGAGTAGGAAGGGGTCGTACATGTGAAGGAGAAGGTGGAGTATTATGATCTATAGATATATGTTGTGTGACTTCATGGCACACGCCAATGTGGCAAAGTGGTGTACGCATTGGAGTTGGAAGAACAGGTTATGGGTTCAAGGCTTTGATCACGCAAAAAAAAGGGTTCCTATTTTATTTTATGAAGAATAAAGGTTGGCTTACACAAAATTTATAATTAATTGGGTTTGCTTCTTAATCACATGCCAAAGTGCACCATGGTTTGTTCCCTCCATTCCTTCATGACTAACCTGGGTTCAAACAAACCCAAGCAGTCGCAATTAATTTGCTTCTTATTTTCATTTTTATTTTAGTTTTAGTTGCATTTTTTTAAAATAAATCAGCATTTAATACTGGTTTATTGGATTAAACTCCTAAAAAACTAGAAAAATTCTCAAAATAGAAGATGTCATTTTGAACATTGTTGTGAAGTCAGATCCTTAAAATTCGTCCCCAATTTTTAATTAAAAAATCTTGGAGTCAGTCCATGACACTGATCGATCTCGATTGAGATTCTTCTCAAATAATTCCCACAAAATCCAGAAATCTAGAAAAATTCAAAATATTAGGAAATAAATCTTGAGCTGAAATGGCCTCAATCCAGTTACCAGGATGATTAAATCAGGTATTGAATACTAGTATTGACATACATATGTTAGGAACCGAGGGTTACAGTACTACCCACCTTATAAAAATTTCGTCCTCGAAATTTCAATAAGTAGGGAATGATAAAATTAAGTTAAAGGAGAAAATAAAGCATCCACGCTTCCGCTGCACGCTCTAATCTTTGTTACTGACTTCAACATGAAGTTATCAAACTTAGGAGATAAATCAGGGTAATAGAATCGAGAAGAATGATAGAATCAAGATGGAGATTCAGATCACTTTAAAGAAAAGATGAATTAGGGATATTAAATATCAAAGAGATGATAACCAAAGGAGGACAATTAATTTTCAAGTTGACTCAGTATCATTGTGTGAATGCTATATGTTTATTGCAGTGTAAACATAACACGCTTCAGGTCACTGGTAAGAATTAGGTCCTCTTTGAGTAAACCTGGCTCTGCTATCAAGAAAATCCTGTCATGCCCCGCTTCCTAAATACGTGAAAACGGAGTCGCGATGAGAGTCGGCGACTATATACACGAGAATAAAATACCCCACGTATACACGCTAAGCCTAAAGTAACCTGAACAAACTATATAATCACCACGATAAATCAATATTACTGCAATATGACATATAAATATCTAACACACATGATATCAAATGACTACAGAAAATAGAATAGAAGCTAAGTCTGATATACAGGAATCAAAGAATAATAGCAGGAATAAGAAAGTAGGAATACCCGAAATCGAATAGAGAGAACTCAGGGCTCCTCGCAACATGTACAGTCTCATCAAAACCTGATCAAATAAATAAAATATCCATATCTGAATGTGCAAATTCAGGGAGTCAGAACTCCTAGAGAATGTGTAAAAATAAAAAGAAAAGTTCATGTGCATAAAAATATGAGCAAACTAAGAAATATATATATATATATATATTATATATATATATATATATATATATATATATATAATATATATACTGGAATAAAACAAAATAACATATAAGATATGAATACAAAGTAAGAAGTCAGTAGTACAAAATCAGATGTCCAATCAGGTGTCTGGTGTACAGTTAGGTGTCTATCACAGTCCATAAATCCGATGGATAAAGTCAGTCAGTGCTATAGTCAGATATACATCAGGTTATTGGTATAATCAGATGTCTACAATCAGTCATATGTATCAAGTTCAGTCTACAATGTCAATGTAAAATTTTGGTTTGATCATTATTTATGTCAGCGAACACCAATTGCCACATGCAGTAGATGCATCCTATACTACGCCAACCACACGTATCAATCAGGGTCCTAAGTTATTGAAACTGATTGGTTGGAGACATTGTCTATGCTTTAGGTGGGTCCCGTACATACCCAGGATCACGGCCCCAGATGCCTGGCGCTGAACCAGGCTTGTACCGCTAGGTACTCAGTAATAGTAACAGCAACAGTTGTAATATCAGATAGATGTCAGTCATCCCCAGGAACCCTGCAGTGGAACGCTCATTTCGGCTGCGCAACCAGTATCCTAGGTCCACCCAAAATACAGACGTTGTCTCCTCCATCAATTTTCCCAATCCCAGTGTAAGTGATCTTTTACATTATTATTTAATTCAGTTAGACAATCAATATCCATGTTACTAGAATAAGAGAACGACGCGGTGATAGTAACAGAAATAGTACGGTAACAGTATGATCAGCAAAAAGCATGCACAAAATTAAGTAAAAGAGTGATGGTTAATGTTACTGCTTTTGCGATTCTTCTATAGTAGCAAAGTGTTATACAGGTCGTATCCATAAGGAGGGAGAGCGATGGATGCTTTGATGCGGCTTCTTTGTTCAAAGTAAAGATAAAGTTCTTTGTTTCAAAATAAAGAATTAAAAAGAAAACAAGCATTGTTTCAAAAATTTCTTAGATTTGGTTGATATTTGTAAAGATGAGTTTTCTTAAAGGTAAAACATGCATGGATAACTTCTACTAAGTGCTCCCACTAATCTTTAACTTCTTGAAGATGTAGCCTCATAATGGATCATAGGTAAGCATAACTCTTATACATAGAAACTATTCACGTTGGAGGTTGATTAGTATCTAATTTTGCATAATTATACCACATCTTCACATTTATTTCATATTAAATTCTGCTAATAATCCTTTGCTTGCTTGATTCTAGGTTCATGGTGTGCAATGAAGAAGAAGACCCAAATCACCATTTAATGGTGATTAAAAGCCTATTAAAGATAGCCATTGACCTAGAGAGCTAATTCTGTAAACATCAGAGCCTGCAAAGACAGAACCGGGCACAGAACCTGACAGGGAACAGACGGGACCGCGTGCTGCTCGAAGCGCCACGCGCGCGGCCCCAGTCTGGCCGCGGAAACGCGGCCTGGGCCGCGTTTCCGCGGCCATACGGTCGTGGAGCGCGCGCCGCTTCGGGCCAGGTTTTGTCCCCTGGCCCCCTCTTTCCTGGTGGCTATAAATACCCCCTGGGGTTCCAGTGTTGAAGAGATGCAGAGTTTTAGGAGTAGTTTCATTTCCGTTTTGTAGTTTAGGGTAGTAGTGTAGTTTTTCATCTTCTTCTTCCCTTATATTTTTCATTTGTTTTAGATCTTGTATTAGGGAGAGAGAGTGGTACATGTTGGGAAGCAAGAGTGCTTGTAATTGAAGGTGACAATCAATGAAAGGTGCTCTCTTACCTTATCTTTGTTTTCTTCTCTCTAATCTCTTTTACATGTGTAGCTAGTTTTTCTCTCATGGCAACTAACTACTAACCACCAACTAGTTTAACTTCTTATTTGATAATCCACATGAATCTAATAGCCTCGGTTTGGCCTTACTCTTGCAAGAGCCATTGATGCCTCATGATGATGGATCTAACTCTAACTACTTAACTCTCTAATAAGCTAACATTACTTATTTCATGCTTGCTCTTATTGGTTTTGATGATTTAAGTGTAGCTTGCACTTATTGTTGAGTTGGGTTGTGAAGAGTTACATATGGATCATGCTTTGTAAAGCTCTTGAACCAAGGACTAGTGATTGCCAAGGATACATGTGAGGCAACTATCACTAAGAGGTTAGCGTGTTGGTGGAGTCATTAGTAGTTAGTAACCATGAGTTTTCTTTTTTTCACTTGTTTTAGAAATACAATAAAAACCACAAAAATCATTCTTTTTCATGTTTCCTACTTCTTCGTTTTCACCGTACTTCTCTTTTCATTCTTTGTTTTGTTTTCTTTTCATTCTTTCAAACATAGAAGAATCTTTAACACACACGTGAATCAACCGTGTAAGCTTCTATCGCCTCCCGTCCTTGTGGATACGACCCGAATAGCCACTTCGCTACTACGAAAGAATCGCAAAAGCAGTAACTTCGACCCACACTCTTTTTACTTATTCTTGTGCTTGCTTTTTGCCGATCAAATTTTGGCGCCGTTGCCGGGGATGGGAACGGTTTGATTTTACGTTCTTGTTAACCTTTCTTCTTTGTTTTTGGAGTGTAGGTTAAAGTTTTAGCATTGTAGAAGTCCGCACTTGCTCAAGTGTGGTTGGGTAATTCTTGTATATTCTTATTTTCTGCTACTAATATTTTTTTTTATTACCTGTACACTGTAAATAATATTAAGAATTAAAATACGGTAATTGGATGCTTTAAAACGGTTTAGACATTTGCATCTAGGCACGTGTCAATTTTCATTCCAATATACTGTATTTTATTCTTATGTTGTTGTGATACTGATAGGAGGTGTACATATGGCATTGCATATAGTATAGGACAAACACTTCAGTGATTTACTCGCTTTTTTTGTGTTCATCTTATCTATATTGCACACATGCACAAATTAAACTTAAGGGTAACACCCAATACAACATAAGGTGGGGAAGTTATTACCCTCCCTTAACCAAAAATCACCTCCACACTCACACAACTCAAGCCTTAATAAAAATTGCTAGACGTTGGCCCCTAGGAACATCTCGGACTCATTTAGGAGATTGACCTAAGGGGGAAGTTGTTAGAATTTGACTCTTACTAAATCGGTGTCTAAGGTTGGGGATTGAGAGGCGAAACCTCGAAGAACAGTGGTTTGGCACAATTAGGCCCGTTACTCCAGCACGGATACCTCCCACTGATCTTGCCCCTACCTGGCCGATTAACTCGTGGTCAGCTTCCGACAATAGACCCCCCGTGGACAGTCTAACCAGTTAGGAGTCGTCTAGGTCTAAGTCAACCCTAGCATAGGCTTGTTTTCTTTTTCTTTGTCTGTTTGTTTGTTTGTTTGTTTGTTTTCTTTCTTTTTAGTAAATTGTGATATGGATTTTAACAACAATAATTCTTTCAATCATAATATGAATCCATACTTCACCCCGACCTCATTTGACTCGGATAACTCTGGCCGGCAATGTACAACATGAACCAACCATATATGCCGGGTTGGGATTATCCGAATCAATATGACCCATATCCCCAACCACATGACCCTAATTTTCAAAATAATTTCAACTCTTCACAGAGTTCATGGGGATTCACCTATCCCAAGTCAAATTTTCAACCATCTTGTCCACAATTTTCACAAGATTCGTTCCCCAATTTTGATTCATATACTCCTTTTCCTGAACCACCAATTGAAGAAAAATCATCATTGGAAAGGAGTTGGAAGAATTGATAGAGGCCCAAAAACAATTTGAAAACCTAATGGCCTCATCATGTCCACAAAATTTCAAAAATTCATGTAGTTCTTTCCAGAAAAACTCGAAGGAAAATCATTGTGGGAAAAAACTATGGAATTCGTGCAAGAGACCGAGCGCATAATGCAAAACACGATTGACTTCCCATGTCCATCAAATGTTCAAGAATCTTACCATTTTAGAAATCCAGCTTCAATTTCAGAACATACATTTGAACTTGACCACGCTCCAAGTTATGAAAATCGCCTGGACATTCTGGCAAGTTATCCCTTTCCTGAAATTGAAACCGAACCTGACTGTGATCCTGAACCTCATGTTAGTAATTTCATTTCGCTTTTTAATTCAATAATGACTCCGGTATCTTTACCAGATTTTTTTCCTATTCCGGAGTCAACATTGAATCCTGTACCAATACACCGTGAAATGGAATCACCAATCTCTCACGATTACACTTCATTGTTGGGGAAAGTGTGTGAACATCACTTCTTTGATTTGGACCCTGTTCTTAAACCAATTCGACTCTCATTATTGACTCTAGACTTGATCTGAGTCAAATTTCCGAGTCGGTATCGGTTTTTATTCCTGATCCCTTTGAGTCCAAATCCATCATCTTTCAAAATCACACTTCATTGTTGGACAATAATGTTGACAAAAATGACTCAGTAATTATTTTTGAAAATAGGAAATTAGATGGGGATAATTTTTTAAATAAGACCATTCAGTCCATCATTCTTATACTGGGTCATATTAGGGAGGTCCTTGGTGAATTTCTAGACGATCCACGATATCTTGATTGGGTCGCAACACTTGGCCCAATCCGACCACCACCAGAGCCACCCCCTTAAGGTAATCTTCCTTCCCTCTCTATTTGTTTCATGTATTTACACATTCACGATGCATTGAGGACCATGCATGAGATAAGTGTGGGGGAGGGTTTACTAACGTAGTTAGTTTTATATTTTCTTTCTTTTACACTTCTTTTAAAAAAAAATTCTTATATAAAAACTTTTCTTTTCTTTTTACAAAACTTTTTGAAATAAGAGAAATAGTTTTGATCCATTTTTAAGAAAATTAAGATTATCTTAGGAATTAGGAAGACCTAAAATTATGAAATTTTAAACTAAGTCAAAATAATAGATCTTGTCTAAATTTTAGGATAAGAAAGTAAAATTGAAAAGATAATTTGATCTTAAAATTTTTTGCCTTAGATTTATGTACTCTACACTTACACAATTTTGGGATTGAAACAAAGACTGAAAATGCCATAAAAAATATATATATTCAAAAAAAAATCACTTATTGAAGTTGGGTAATTATGCCTCAGGAAGCATGATTATTCATACCTAAAATGGTGAACAAAAAAATAACCCCCTTTAGTTTTGTGGCCTTGTTTACTCAAGTCCTTAAGTCCGAGGGATGTTTTCTCATCTGGTGCCCTAAGACCATCTGGTTTGGGAGTCACCGGCTAAAGGTTCACTACCCGGGTAAATAAGAAAGCCTAAGAAAACTAAGGAAAGAAAAAAATATAAATAAAAAGAAAAAAATAAAAAATAAATAAATAAATAAATAATATATATATTAAGTAAATGGCATGAAAGTTTGAGTCGATATCCCAAAAATCTTCACAATTCACAAAGTGCATATTTTCTAAGAGTTTTATGAAAGATCAAAGAGTCAATTCAACTTTAAATTCTTACATTAAATTTATAACAAAATTTTTTACATTTTGACTTAGTTTTAGAAAGAATAATTTCTGGTTAACCTATGACCTTAGATCACTTATATTTTCACGAAAATACTTCAACACTTTTCTCTATTTTAAAATGCGTTTTCAAAATACTAATATTTGATTTCTTTCTTTATGGATTTTGTGGGTGTAATCCGCTGAAAACACTCAGGAGACAAAACTCCTCCTCTAGGGAAAACTTAGAGGTTAACGGCTTGTTGCACATGCTCAGTGCAATCGCGTCACCTGCGAAAGTGGTGTAATAATTTCTTAATTTTTTGTTTTGCTCGGGACGAGCAAAAGATAAGTGTGGGGGTGTGATTAGTATCTAATTTTGCATAATTTATACCACATCTTCACATTTATTTCATATTAAATTCTGCTAATAATCCTTTGCTTGCTTGATTCTAGGTCCATGGTGTGCAATGAAGAAGAAGACCCAAATCATCATTTAATGGTGATTAAAAGCCTATTAAAGATAGCCATTGACCTAGAGAGCTAATTCTGTAAACATCAGAGCCTGCAAAGACAGAACCGGGCACAGAACCTGACAGGGAACAGACGGGACCGCGTGCTGCTCGAAACGCCGCGCGCGCGGCCCCAGTCTGGCCGCGAAAACGCGGCCTGGGCCGCGTTTCCCGCGGCTATACGGTCGCGGAGCACGTGCCGCTTCGGGCCAGGGTTTGTCCCCTGGCCCCCCTCTTTCCTGGTGGCTATAAATACCCCTGGGGTTCCAGTATTGAAGAGATGCAGAGTTTTAGGAGTAGTTTCATTTCCATTTGTGTAGTTTAGGGTAGTATAGTGTAGTTTTTCATCTTCTTCTTCCCTTGTATTTTTCATTTGTTTTAGATCTTGTATTAGGGAGAGAGAGTGGTACATGTTGGGAAGCAAGAGTGCTTGTAATTGAAGGTGACAATCAATGAAAGGTGCTCTCTTACCTTATCTTTGTTTTCTTCTCTCTAATCTCTTTTACATGTGTAGCTAGTTTTTCTCTCATGGCAACTAACTACTAACCACCAACTAGTTTAACTTCTTATTTGATAATCCACATGAATCTAATAGTCTCGGTTTGGCCTTGCTCTTGCAAGAGCCATTGATGGCTCATGATGATGGATCTAACTCTAGCTACTTAACTCTCTAACAAGATAACATTACTTATTTTATGCTTTCTCTTATTGGGTTTTGATGATTTAAGTGTAGCTTGCACATGTTTGTTGAGTTGGGTTGTGAAGAGTTACATATGGGTCATGCTTTGTAAAGCTCTTGAACCAAGGACTAGTGATTGCCAAGGATACATGTGAGGCAACTATCACTAAGAGGTTAGCGTGTTGGTGGAGTCATTAATAGTTAGTAGCCATGAGTTTTCTTTTTTTTCACTTGTTTAGAAATACACAAAAATCACAAAAATCATTCTTTTTCATGTTTCCCACTTCTTCGTTTTCACCGTACTTCTCTTTTCATTCTTTGTTTTGTTTTGTTTTCATTCTTTCAAACATAGAAGAATCTTTAACACACACGTGAATCAACCGTGTAAGCTTCTATCGCCTCCCGTCCATGTGGATACGACAGTATAGCCACTTCGCTACTACGGAAGAATCGCAAAAGCAGTAACTTCGACCCACACTCTTTTTACTTATTCTTGTGCTTGCTTTTTGCCGATCAGAGGTCGAATGAAAGTTCTTCCTTTAACTTAGCTTTACACGGCAAAAACTTGAACATTCCCTTATCAAGATCCAATTGAAGGCGAGAATAAGGGAAGAAACAAGTGCACTAATGGTATTGGCAAAAATTAATAAGAATATCTCTAACTTATGAAAACAAGTAAAGTTTACAATCTATAAATTATCAAAAACTGTTAAGCATGAAATATAAGAAAGGGAATACTTGTAAGTAAGTTAGAGTTAGAAACCTCGTCTTAAGATGTCATAGCTCTCGTTTTCTCAAGGCTTGTTTGACACTATTGACTCATTTGAGTTATCAATCAAGTTGTTAGAGATTAGTGGGTTAGCAGTTAGTTAACCATGCAATGAAAGAGTTAGCTAGACATGAGTAAGAAAAGAAAACAACAAGAGAGAATAAGTAAAGAGAAGGAGTATTACACTAAAACAAGAAAGTAAAAGCAAATAAGACAATAAGTAATGGAAAAAAGAAAGAGAGTAATACTTATATAAGCTTGTCACCTTCAAATACAACTTGTACACACACTCTCTCTTTCACTCTAATGGCTAAACTACGCTAGAAGAAGAAGAGAATATAAAACAACTACAACTCCTAGAAACAAACTAACAACAACTTCTAAAACTCTGGATCTGGCTTCTGAAGGACCCCAAAGGTGGTATTTATAGACACTAGGAGAAAGAGGGCCAGGGAGCAAACCCTAGCCCAAAGCACTGCGCGGCTGCGGTAGTGCCAGGACGGCGCGCGCAGCGCCGCCTGCTGTGCGCGGTTGCTTCAGTCCCCCGTCGGTTGAACCTTCTGAATTTCTGATTTGAGCTCACAGGTCTGACAGAATCTTCCTCCTAGGTCAATGGCTATCTTTATAGGCCTTTAATCATCCATTAAATGGTGATTTTAGGTCTTCTTCTTCATTGCACACCATGGACCTAGGATCACATAAGCAAACCATTATTAGCAATATTTTATATAAATAAATGTGAAGATGTGGTAAAAATTATGCAATATTAGAGACTAATCACACCCCCCACACTTATCTTTTTGCTCATCCTGAGCAAAATAAAAAATAGGAGAATTATTACACCACTTTCGTAGGTGACGTGATTGAACTGAGCATGTGCAACAAGCCTTTAAACATCTAGGTTTTCCCTAGAGAAGGAGTATTGTCTCCCGAGGGTTTTCAGCGGATTACACCCACAAAATCCAATAAATGAAAAATGTTAGTTGTAAGCAAATATCTTTCAAGAAAAAGAACATTTAATTATCTAAGTAAGAATTAGGTCTAACCCTCATAAGTCCTCCTATACTTAGCCGTCATAAAAGAAGAAATCATGATTTTCATTTGAATTGAAAAATGATCTTGTACTTCTAACTCATTCTATTATTTTGCTTTAATAGATATGTGCCTGGGATTTCTCAACTCAACTTTGAACGTCATTGATATTTTTTTTATGCTTATCTAGATGTTTATTCTTGGTTTCTTTTGGCTTTCTACTTTACTCATGTAACACATATCAAACCGATGACTCTCAAACCAGATAGTTTTAGGGCACCAGGTGGAAAAACACCCCTCAGGTCAAATATGTAGAGTAGGCCACGAAATCAAGATTTATTTATTCCCCTTTAAGCGTGAATAATCATACTTCTTGAGGCACAATTATTCAACTTAATAGGTTTTTTATTTATTATTTTTTTTATGTCATTCAAAGTTGTGTCTCTAAATCCCAAGCGTGTGTGTGGTTTATCCATATTCTACTAAGGCTAAATAAAAGATATGAGTTATTTTCCTTATCCCTCCCAACTCTCAGTCAAACCAATATATTTTTTTTTGGCAAGAATAAAGATTTCTTACTAAGGTTCCTTTTATTCTTACAACCTTTTGGTATTTTTACAAAGGGTATAAAAATTCTTTTTTCATTCTGGAGGTTTTTTTTTTTAAGAAAGAAGTAAAAAGAAAAGAAAGAATGTTAGCCCCCTCCTATCTAATGCGTTGTCCTCAATGCTAGTCATGTAAATGCAAATGCAATAAATAGGGGAAAGAAAAGATATCACCATCTCCGTCGACTCAGGCCAGTGATTATAGTTCATTTTTGCATCATCTTCCACCTCTATATTATGCATTATATCAATAAAAATTGGTTTTTTACTCTTTTTCTCTCTATTTTTTGCAGGTCCATATTTTAATGGAGAGAGGCCCACAAATCTAAGCAATTATCAAGAATAAAAGGGGATTAATTAAAGCCCAAAAGACAGCCCAGGAGTTGAGCCCAGGATCTGGAATCACCCACGCATCCAGTCAGCATTCTAGAAGATCCACGTGGCCAACTACCTGCAACAAACTCGCAACAGAAATCGTTAGCGCAACGGCCAAGATTCTGCCGCGGAAACGCGGCTCTGGCCGCGGATCCGCGCAGCAGTTATCTGGCCGTTGAGCCAACGATTGATCCCCAGCTGTCTGATTCTGGAGCCTTCTTCTCCTGAGGCCTATAAATAGACCATCTGGGCCAGTGCAAAAAGAGAGGAGAGAATAGAGGAAAGAGCTTGTATTTTGTAAGTTTTTCTCTAGGTTTTATTTCTCTTAGTCTTCTTCTTCCTCCAAGAAATTCTGCAAGAGAGAGATAGTGAGAGAGTGAAAGCTTGTACTCAAGGCGTGACAACTTGGAGCAAGGATTAATCAAATCTACTTCCTCTTCTTTTGCAATTTCTAGTGCCTTTCATTACTTGCTTTATTTCATTCAAGCTTTACTTTCATAGCATGATGTCATGTTTGTTTCTCTTTATTGTAATGGATAGCTAACTTCTTCTAACATGACTAGCTAACAACTAATCTTGCTAACTTCTAACTCTTGGGTGAATGCTAATTCTTAATCTTGCAAATGTTGAGTCTTTTCATCCCCGATGGGTTACTTTCATTCTTGGCAAGCTCTTGTTGTAATTCTCCATATGATTCATGTGTGCCTCATTTAGAGCCTTGTCTTAGAGCAAGAGCCTTGATGGAACATGGAGATGGAACACCAAACATATGCTTTGTTGTACAACTTCTTACTTCAATGCTAACTTGTTGTATGGCCTTGAATGTCTAATGAATTTTGTATCTTCTTCCTTAGCATCCCTTGAGTGACACTCCCCGATTCCACCATAAAATTCTATCTTGAGAGCCGATGAAATCAATGAGGCTACAAGACAAGTCCAAGATGATCACCCATCCATCAAAGGGGAAAGTAACTTGACCAACAAGCAAGACAAACACTTGCCGATGAATCAACATGAGGCATGCTTCACCCTAACGGAGATTAGTAAGTTAGCAAGTTAGTAAGGTTAGCTAGTCATGGCTTTTTCCATTCTAAAAGTCTTTTGCAAGTTTTCTCTACTTTAGTTTTCTTCCTAAAAGCAATTCTTTTTTTCAAATTCTTTTCATTCTCTTTTCATCGTTTTTACTTTCATGTACAAAACCACCACCAATTCTTTCACCTATTTTTCCATGTCGTTTTCATTCTTTTGAAACAAAGAAGAACTTTCGTTTGTCTTTCTTCAACATCAAACCGTAAAGCTTCCATCGTGAGCTCTCCTTGTGGATTCGACCCGTATAGCTTATGCTACTACGGTGATTTGGAAAGGAGTACATTACACATTGTGAATACACTTTGGAGTGATTAAGCACCTAAGGTTGACTCTAAACCTTCTCTCTTTTGTTGAATATCTGTGCAAATTCTACTCCACTATTCCTCTACCTTATAAAATTTTTGGCGCCGTTGCCGGGGAGAGCAACGGTTTTGATTCAATTGAAGAACTAAACGAACTTTCTTCTCTGTTGCAGGTTACAGGTGAAGAAACAGGAAAACTAGCATTGCAGTGACATAAGTGGCCCTGGGCCTCTGCTCTAGAAAGCAGAGACCAGTTGCCCTATGATTTGTCGCGATTCCACGGCCAAAGCCGCGGATCCGCGGCAAAGAAGAGTGAACTACTCACAATTTTCTGCAGGGTTGCTTGCTCTGCAAAAATACAGCTGCTGCAGTACTAAATTCTTGTATGCTTCACCATATTCCTGCTAATAATCAACAGTAAAATATTGGTTGCAAAGTTAAAAAAATTGATTAGACATTTGCATTTCTAGGCACGTGTCTTTTCAATTCATTTACTTTACTGTTGAAGAGTGCTGGAGCAAGGTACGTGTGCATTGCATTTTGACTAGGATTCACTTCTTGGTTGATTTATATCGCTTTGAGTGAACCTTGTCTGCTTATACTGTACACTTGCACCAAACTGATTTTAAGGGCATCACCCCATAAATAAGATAAGGTGGGGGATTTCATCACCCTTTTTGTAATACCCCGTTCCTGGAATACGTACTTAGTTGCGTATTCAGATTTTCGATCGTATTTTTCGATTCGTTTTCTGTATTTATTCTGTATTATGAATTCCTTACATGATTGTTTTGTCTTGGTTTTGGATTCGTGGATTCGGAGTCAACCTTGGTTTGAACCGAAGGCCCGAATCCCAGAGTATTACTCGGTTTGGACAATTCCACTATTCCGATTTGACCGATTTCTGTTTCAAACATCATTTTCCAATATTCTAGATTTTATGTGATTTTCTGGATTTTTCTGGAATTAAAAGGAATATTTTCAAAACCGGTGTCGGCCAGTGCCGCTGACCGATTCCTAGATTTTTAATTCTCAAACAGCTAGGAATTTCATGATGATCCTTTAGACATTATTTCTTAGAATCATATTTTCTACCTACATTCTTTTTCTGAGGATTTTATGATTTTATGAAAATTCTTTCGGAGTCGGTAGGTAACTGATTCCGGGATTTTTATCTTTTAAAACTATAAAGTATTTCTTAAAACGGCTTTCACGATACATCTTATAATATCATTTTCTATCTAAACTCATTTTTTGAGATTTTTCAGAATTTATCGGAAATTCACCGGTTTTTGGTGTCGACGGTATCGCCGGAAGATTCCAGGATTTTTAATTTGAAATCTACATTGAATTTCTCGAATCCGATTTCACCGAGCATCTAAAATATTATTTTCTATTTTTGAGGATTTTTCGGAACGATTCCGAAACAGTCGGATTTTACCCTATTTTAATAATATTATTTCCTTCTCTCTCTTTCTCCATTTCCCTTACTTTTTCCTTCCCCCAAAGTCAACCTGCCACATCACCCCTCTCCAATCTCATCCACCTACTCCCCCATCACATCAATCATTTCCAAATAAATAAACCCCTTTTTCTTTTCTTTCTTTTCCTTCTTCTTTTTCTTTTTCTCTGTCTTCTCCTTCTTCTCTTCTGCGAGCCCAGCGACCGCCGCCTTCCCCTTCTTCTCCGGCGCCCGATGGAGGCCGAGCGCCGCCGGCGCGTCGCCGGCGGCGGGGTGCGGCCAGGGGGCCTGCAGGCCCCCTGTGCGTAGGCGGAGGAGGGGCGGAGCCCCCTCTTTCTTCTCCCCTTTCTCTCCTTCACTCTCTCTCCTCCCTCTCTCTCTGTTGGCCACGCCGGCGGCCAGGACCGCCGCCGGCGGCCACTGGCCGGAGGGGGACCGATTTCCCCTCTCCTCTCTCTCAGATCTCCCTCTCTCCCCCTCTTTTCTCCCTCTCTCCTCACTGTTGGGGTGGCCGGCGGCCACCCCTGGCCTGGCCGGCCACCGAGGGCCGGCGGGCCCTCGTCCTCTCCCCCTCTGTCCTCTGGCCGCGCCGCCGCGGCCAGAGTCTGGCCCGGCCAGGGCAACAGCCCTGGCCGTGACCTGTTGGAGGGAGGGGGCTGCTGCCCCCTCCCTGTCTCTTCTCTGGGGTGGCCGTGGCCACCCCAGCGCCGGCGAGCCGCCGGCGCTCCGCCGGCGGCCGGTGGCCGGCGGCCCTGCCCGGCCAGGGGGCTTCCCGCCCCCTGCGCCTGAGTGAAGAGGGGGGGCTGCTGCCCCCCTGTTCTTCTCTCTCTCTCCTGCCCCTCTCTCTCTCTCTTGTTCCCTCTCTCTCTCTCTCATCTCTCTCTCTCTTTTCTCTTTCTCTCTCTCCTGATCCCTCACTCTCTCCCTTACTCTCTCTCTCTCTCCTCTCTTTACTCTCTCTCTCTCAATCCCTCTCTCACTCTAGTCTTTTACTTTCTCTCTCTAAATAGATCTCTCTCTAGACTTTCTCTCTCTAGGTTTCCTCTCTCTAAAAATCCCCATTTTCTCTCTCTAGGATATCCCTTTCTCTCTCTACACTTCCTCTCTCTAGAAATCACTCTCTCTAGATTTTCTCTCTCTAGAAATCTCCCTCAGTTTCTCTCTCTAACTCTCTCTAGCTCTTCTTCCCTAGGTCTCTCTTTCTCTCTCTAGGAATCCCTCTCTGGTTCTCTCTTCTCTCTCTAAACTTTCCCTCTCTTTCTCTCTCTTCTCTCTCCTCCTCCTTTCTCTCTCCACAAATATTTACATTTTATTATATTTGATGGCGAGTCCCGGACTTCAGTGGATTTCGGGTATTTCGGCGTATTGGTGATTTAGGCGAGTAATCTCGCCTCTCTTTGAGTTTCCCGTTTCATCGGCTCGATAAGTATTTCGCTTCATGTTTTCATATACTTTATTCCATGTATCCTTTACTGCTTTCATACTATGCGTGGCAGACCCTTCGTGGTCGTTGTATTTTTACTGCTTTCATGATATGCGTGGCAGACCCTTCGTGGTCGTTGTATTCTTGGTTTCCGATATGCGTGGCCGACCCTTCGTGGTCGTTGTATTCTTGGTTCTGATATGTTATCACTTGCCCTGCTATTATTTCAGACCTGTCATTACATGCTACCTTTTAACACATGTATATCACTTGGTAACTGTGTTATCACCTGACCACCTGACCTTTACCATATTATCACCTGACCTGCTAGACCCCCTTGTCATGTCATGATTTATCGGGCATGTTATAAGTCTGTTATTATGTTTTATTGCTTGCTATACATCACCACCTAGTCATGCTATCTCTTAAACCAAGCATGATACACTTGACCTTGTGATTATTACTTTTACGGGAACTTGACTTATTATCCTGTATCATGATCAGTGACCTGTATTCCTGCTTTATATGCAGTGACCTGTATTCCTGCTTTATATGCAGTGACCTGACTATATATACTTATGTACTCCTGATTCCTGATCATGACTTATTCCTGTTATTCCCGTAAACTGATAATCCTTAATAAACTACAACTTGTATTGGGTATGGGAGGAAGTGATGGATGCCGGAATGATATCTTGCTTATAGCTTGGGAATATGTTACCTGATTACGTACCTCTATAAGTGGAGATTAACATCTTGCTTATAGCTTGGGAATATGTTACTTGATTACTTCTACGTACCTCTATAAGTGTAGATGATATCTTGCTTATAGCTTGGGAATATGTTACATGATTGCTTCCACGTACCTCTATAAGAAGAGATATCAGTTCTCCATCTACTTCCGTTAACAACCTCGCCTAGCTTATATATGGATGTATGTGAGTTGGGATCGATACCGAGACACATACCTAGATATATGGGTCAGACGAGTAATAATAATAATAATTGGTACCTGTTATGATTCCTGTTGTACTTGCTATACATGTTATGATTTCGGTTTCGTATTCCTGTTTGACTTTCATGTGATTTGCATCTCTGATTCTATACGCTTAGATATTTCTGTGGCATGAGATAAAGGTATATATATGAGGGTTTCCTTGTTTGGATTATTCCTTCGATGTACTAGTCTCATGTGACCGTGATTTAAGCATATACAATCACTTTTGCTTATATTCAGCTTTACTCCGGATTTCCTGTTTTATGGATACTGTGTTATACTTGTTCATACCTGCTTTACTTGTGTTCTAACCCTCCTGTCTTCTGAGTTTGTCACTTGTGTTCCTCCTGGCTCGCCACCTGGTTTTGTATCCTACTCGCCTGGGGAGTTTCACTGACTCCCCTGGATTCTCATGTCCAGGTATTGGAGCTTGGAGCGTGTAGAACTCCTTGTTGTTGATCAGAGTTCGCAGCGGTAGCGTGGATCACCAGCCTACCTTTCAGAGCCATTTCCTTCCAGGCCCCCTGTGTGCCTCTCGAGTTTTCTCGTGAGTGCCCCTTCTGTTTATACTTATACTGTCCATGCTCTTTTATACTGTTCATACTTGTACTATCCTTGTATACTTGTATGTGAACTCCCTTTTGTATCGTTCATATATGTGTATATCTCTTGTATTCCCGCATTTGCGCATATCTGTGATGTTATATTATTGTAATATTCATCACCTCTGGTGATAACTGTGTAATTGTATATATATGTTGGAATGTATAATGCACCATTTGCTTCCGTACTCTGATTCTTGTTTGTACTGATGCTTAGCGTATATACGGGAGGGTAGTTCGGACCTACGTATATACGTTGCAGTGACGTCCCCGTATCCGTGGAATCGGGGCGTTACAGGTTGGTATCAGAGCTTAGGCTCTAAACAGCTTCAGTACGTCCAGAAGGCAAATCAATGGTAAAGAGATTTGCAACTGGAATACATGAGTCTTGGTTATACATTCCAACTGCAAGTACAGAGTTATCTATTTCTTGACTATCTTTCCTTTGATTCCTAATCTCTTCCTTTGATTCCAAATTCCTCCCATCCTTTCCCTGTTTGGTTTTATGAAGCCTTATGCCAACTTAAGATATGAATAGACTAGGAAGGTAGTGGCTGGTTCAGAGGCTATTATGTGATCTCTTTGGCGAACTCTATGAAGCTTGGTATTCTCCAGATCGATCTTGATCTGGCTATCTTTCAGAGGACAGCAGTCGGATTCTTGATTATCGGTCTTCCTTATTATTATGCTCAGGAGTATTAGGGTTTTCTTTATTCATTTATTACACAGCCACGACATCATCAGCAAAATTATTACACAGCCACGACATCATCAGTATATTTATTACACAGCCACGACATCATCAGTATCATTCAGCATTATTCGGAGATTTATACAGCCAGAAGTGCGGAGGATAATTATTGTACAGTTGACTTGAGAGCCCTACCTATAGTGCTTCATATCTTAATTAGTATAGATTCCAGCCTTTGTTCCCTTTGTATTCAATTTGCCCCTTAACGAAATTGCGAGGACGCAATTTTTTGTAAGGTGGGTGGATTGTAATACCCCGTTCCTGGAATACGTACTTAGTTGCGTATTCAGATTTTCGATCGTATTTTTCGATTCGTTTTCTGTATTTATTCTGTATTATGAATTCCTTACATGATTGTTTTGTCTTGGTTTGGATTCGTGGATTCGGAGTCAACCTTGGTTTGAACCGAAGGCCCGAATCCCAGAGTATTACTCGGTTTGGACAATTCCACTATTCCGATTTGACCGATTTCTGTTTCAAACATCATTTTCCAATATTCTAGATTTTATGTGATTTTCTGGATTTTTCTGGAATTAAAAGGAATATTTTCAAAACCGGTGTCGGCCAGTGCCGCTGACCGATTCCTAGATTTTTAATTCTCAAACAGCTAGGAATTTCATGATGATCCTTTAGACATTATTTCTTAGAATCATATTTTCTACCTACATTCTTTTTCTGAGGATTTTATGATTTTATGAAAATTCTTTCGGAGTCGGTAGGTAACTGATTCCGGGATTTTTATCTTTAAAACTATAAAGTATTTCTTAAAACGGCTTTCACGATACATCTTATAATATCATTTTCTATCTAAACTCATTTTTTGAGATTTTTCAGAATTTATCGGAAATTCACCGGTTTTGGTGTCGACCGGTATCGCCGGAAGATTCCAGGATTTTTAATTTGAAATCTACATTGAATTTCTCGAATCCGATTTCACCGAGCATCTTAAAATATTATTTCTATTTTTGAGGATTTTTCGGAACGATCCGAAACAGTCGGATTTTTTACCCTATTTTAATAATATTATTTCCTTCTCTCTCTTTCTCCATTTCCCTTACTTTTTCCTTCCCCCAAAGTCAACCTGCCACATCACCCCTCTCCAATCTCATCCACCTACTCCCCCATCACATCAATCATTTCCAAATAAATAAACCCCTTTTTCTTTTCTTTCTTTTCCTTCTTCTTTTTCTTTTTCTCTGTCTTCTCCTTCTTCTTTCTGCGAGCCCAGCGACCGCCGCCTTCCCCTTCTTCTCCGGCGCCCGATGGAGGCCGAGCGCCGCCGGCGCGTCGCCGGCGGCGGGGGTGCGGCCAGGGGGCCTGCAGGCCCCTGTGCGTAGGCGGAGGAGGGGCGGAGCCCCCTCTTTCTTCTCCCCTTTCTCTCCTTCACTCTCTCTCCTCCCTCTCTCTCTGTTGGCCACGCCGGCGGCCAGGACCGCCGCCGGCGGCCACTGGCCGGAGAGGGGACCGATTTCCCCTCTCCTCTCTCTCAGATCTCCCTCTCTCCCCCTCTTTTCTCCCTCTCTCCCTCACTGTTGGGGTGGCCGGCGGCCACCCCTGGCCTGGCCGCCACCGAGGGCCGGCGGGCCCTCGTCCTCTCCCTCTGTCCTCTGGGCCCGCGCCGCCGCGGCCAGAGTCTGGCCCGGCCAGGGCAACAGCCCTGGCCGTGACCTGTTGGAGGGAGGGGGCTGCTGCCCCCTCCCTGTCTCTTCTCTGGGGTGGCCGTGGCCACCCCAGCGCCGGCGAGCCGCCGGCGCTCCGCCGGCGGCCGGTGGCCGGCGGCCCTGCCCGGCCAGGGGGCTTCCGCCCCCTGCGCCTGAGTGAAGAGGGGGGGCTGCTGCCCCCCTGTTCTTCTCTCTCTCTCCTGCCCTATCTCTCTCTCTCTTGTTCCCTCTCTCTCTCTCTCATCTCTCTCTCTCTTTCTCTTTCTCTCTCTCCTGATCCCTCACTCTCTCCCTCTTACTCTCTCTCTCTCTCTCCTCTCTTTACTCTCTCTCTCTCAATCCCTCTCTCACTCTAGTCTTTTACTCTTTCTCTCTCTAAATAGATCTCTCTCTAGACTTTCTCTCTCTAGGTTTCCTCTCTCTAAAAATCCCCATTTTCTCTCTCTAGGATATCCCTTTCTCTCTCTACACTTCCTCTCTCTAGAAATCACTCTCTCTAGATTTTCTCTCTCTAGAAATCTCCCTCAGTTTCTCTCTCTAACTCTCTCTAGCTCTTCTTCCCTAGGTCTCTCTTTCTCTCTCTAGGAATCCCTCTCTGGTTCTCTCTTTCTCTCTCTAAACTTTCCCTCTCTTTCTCTCCTCTTCTCTCTCCTCCTCCTTTCTCTCTCCACAAATATTTACATTTTATATATTTGATGGCGAGTCCCGGACTTCAGTGGATTTCGGGTATTCGGCGCGTATTGGTGATTTAGGCGAGTAATCTCGCCTCTCTTTGAGTTTCCCGTTTCATCGGCTCGATAAGTATTTCGCTTCATGTTTTCATATACTTTATTCCATGTATCCTTTACTGCTTTCATACTATGCGTGGCAGACCCTTCGTGGTCGTTGTATCTTTTACTGCTTTCATGATATGCGTGGCAGACCCTTCGTGGTCGTTGTATTCTTGGTTTCCGATATGCGTGGCCGACCCTTCGTGGTCGTTGTATTCTTGGTTTCTGATATGTTATCACTTGCCCTGCTATTATTTCAGACCTGTCATTACATGCTACCTTTTAACACATGTATATCACTTGGTAACTGTGTTATCACCTGACCACCTGACCTTTACCATATATCACCTGACCTGCTAGACCCCTTGTCATGTCATGATTTATCGGGCATGTATAAGTCTGTTATTATGTTTTATTGCTTGCTATACATCACCACCTAGTCATGCTATCTCTTAAAACCAAGCATGATACACTTGACCTTGTGATTATTACCTTTACGGGAACTTGACTTATTATCCTGTATCATGATCAGTGACCTGTATTCCTGCTTTATATGCAGTGACCTGTTCCTGCTTTATATGCAGTGACCTGACTATATATACTTATGTACTCCTGATTCCTGATCATGACTTATTCCTGTTATTCCCGTAAACTGATAATCCTTAATAAACTACAACTTGTATTGGGGTAGGAGGAAGTGATGGATGCCGGAATGATATCTTGCTTATAGCTTGGGAATATGTTACCTGATTACGTACCTCTATAAGTGGAGATTAACATCTTGCTTATAGCTTGGGAATATGTTACTGATTACTTCTACGTACCTCTATAAGTGTAGATGATATCTTGCTTATAGCTTGGGAATATGTTACATGATTGCTTCCACGTACCTCTATAAGAAGAGATATCAGTTCTCCATCTACTTCCGTTAACAACCTCGCCTAGCTTATATATGGATGTATGTGAGTTGGGATCGATACCGAGACACATACCTAGATATATGGGTCAGACGAGTAATAATAATAATAATTGGTACCTGTTATGATTCCTGTTGTACTTGCTATACATGTTATGATTTCGGTTTCGTATTCCTGTTTGACTTTCATGTGATTTGCATCTCTGATTCTATACGCTTAGATATTTCTGTGGCATGAGATAAAGGTATATATATGAGGGTTTCCTTGTTTGGATTATTCCTTCGATGTACTAGTCTCATGTGACCGTGATTTAAGCATATACAATCACTTTTGCTTATATTCAGCTTTACTCCGGATTTCCTGTTTTATGGATACTGTGTTATACTTGTTCATACCTGCTTTACTTGTGTTCTAACCCTCCTGTCTTCTGAGTTTGTCACTTGTGTTCCTCCTGGCTCGCCACCTGGTTTTGTATCCTACTCGCCTGGGGAGTTTCACTGACTCCCCTGGATTCTCATGTCCAGGTATTGGAGCTTGGAGCGTGTAGAACTCCTTGTTGTTGATCAGAGTTCGCAGCGGTAGCGTGGATCACCATCCTACCTTTCAGAGCCATTTCCTTCCAGGCCCCCTGTGTGCCTCTCGAGTTTTCTCGTGAGTGCCCCTTCTGTTTATACTTATACTGTCCATGCTCTTTTATACTGTTCATACTTGTACTATCCTTGTATACTTGTATGTGAACTCCCTTTTGTATCGTTCATATATGTGTATATCTCTTGTATTCCCGCATTTGCGCATATCTGTGATGTTATATTATTGTAATATCATCACCTCTGGTGATAACTGTGAATTGTATATATATGTTGGAATGTATAATGCACCATTTGCTTCCGTACTCTGATTCTTGTTGTACTGATGCTTAGCGTATATACGGGAGGGTAGTTCGGACCTACGTATATAC